>JAXCGZ010004168.1:55000-74246 GCA_037179515.1 Halocaridina rubra
TATATATATATATATGTGTGTGTGTGTGTGTGTGTGGTGTGTGTGTGTGTGTGTGTGTGTGTGTGTGTGTGTGTGTGTGGTGTGTGTGTGTGTGTGTGTGTGGAGAGAGAGAGAGAGAGAGAGAGAGAGAGGAGAGAGAGAGAGAGAGAGAGAGAGAGAGAGAGAGAGAGAGAGAGGAGAGAGAAGCAAGATAGTACAATCTGTCTAGTAAGAAATGATACAAATAATTTCCATACTAGATAACGTTAGGCCATACAATCGTCACGTTGTCATGCCTTGACGTGTATATATATATATATATATATATATATATATATATATATATATATATATATATATATATATATATATAGATAAATTTACATAAGCTATATTATTTAATCTTCAAAATGACCAGAGCACAACTAGTTTGATCCCATTTTCAGGAGTTTCTATATATAGACCTTAAAACAGATAGTGTGCTAAAGCTATTATCATTCTTTGTATTGTGGCTTTCTTAACTATAAGTAATGATTCATTAACTGAACTCACTCAGATAATAGTATAAAAACAAAAGATATATTCGTGAATTATTAGAATGAGTGATTCAAGGGATCTGTTCCGATTTTTACGTCACGGATTCCCTTTTCAACCAAGGGCTAGAACGATTGCCTTCTTGCGAAGGACTTGTTTTGGCACATGTAATCGTTACCCTGAGTGCATGTCCTTGCTAACCTCAGACCGTGACGGGGCGCGAACCCTCGACCTGACGCCTCAAAGTCGAGGACCGCTACCGTTTGAGCCACGGTGACTGCTATGAGTGATTCAAGGATGCAGCAACATTTTTTTTTCGTAATAAATCTTCGTTGTACATTTTGGCCCATTTTTCTCCACAGTGATTTTTATCTAATATCTCAAAGTCATCCAAATAACGAATATCATCACAGGGTTTGCATGGATGAGGGGGGAGGGGAGGATGCTAACCCCCCCAAAAAAAAAAACTATTTGCAATCGGAACCGCAAGTAAAGGTAGACCAAAAAAATGTATTCTCATCATAGTATTCACCAAAATATTTGATATTTAATCATTTAGAGACAAGATTCTATTCGTTTTACTGCTGTTGTTACTACTACTGCTTCTTTTTCAGTACTAGAATTACCTCATCCCAGCTCGAATAAGTTGCCGGTATTCCAGTCAGTTTATAATGTTCTTTGTTTCTGGAATATAGTGGATAACCTTTCGAATGAGAATCTCATTGTTTTCTAATATCAAATTGTTACATTCAGCTTTTTCTATATCTACGTCCCTAAACACTACCAGAGATACTTTATATTTTCAATCCTACTATAAGACGTTGTCCCACGGAGACAAAGCAGTGCAGATCTTATTATGAAAGGGAGACACGGTATCCCAACTCTTTAAGGTTCTTAATTTTCTATGCCGCGATCTATGAAAGTCTTCAAGAAAAGAGTCTGGTTAGTGAACCCTTTCCATCCAATGTGGTAAACACCAAGGGAACGAATTATTCATGTTCTGTGTTTGCGAAGCACTCTTTTCCTATTTTTTAAGAAGTTTCAAGCAACGGTAATAGCTTGGGAGAAGTGAATAAAAACATTTCAATATCTAAGAATGATATCAAACCTCTTGGCCTGAACTCTTTGACATAGTACTATCTCGTTAGCTATCTGAGAAACATTAATTCTCCAGTATGGGCTGAAAGGCTGGCTCCACTAAGGCAACTCTGCAGCCTTCCTTCATTACCATAGCAGTAATACTCAGGCCTTCGTCACGTCGTATGCACAGTGATCTCCTCCTAGGGTATGCTCCTCATCAGTAGAATTTCTACATGACACATACCAGGAAGTCCCTAAATTGGCCATCCATACCGCAAAAGTAATGACATCTGGGAATCCTTGTTTATTCAGAATGAATCCTTTTAGTCTGAGGTTCCAAATTCCTGAGCCATTTGAATCTTCCTTTCTATTTTAGAAGACACTTGTGGTAACGATATGAGTTCTTCGATCTACTCAATGTGACATTTGGAGATATGGTGTCCTATCTCTTGGATACAAAAATATCATTATATATTGACATGCCTTATGCTTGAATATGACTGCCAATGATGCAGTCACTTACAAGGACTTTAGTTTTCGAAGGTGGTTCCTTTTCCGGAGTTGATTAGTTCCAGACCTCCCAATCATGTTGGGTCAAATTAGCAGCTCCCTTTCAAACAACATTACGCATAGACTATGTCCATTTAGATAAAATCGGACTATTTCATTTTTAATACTTTCCATGAGTGAATGTAGTGATCTTCTATTTCAGACAATTTTCTTGATATGTAGGTCTTCTATGTTTAGACCAAACACAAAGGTGGTGAATGCTGACTGATGTTCTGTGCTTGTGATTTTAGTCCAATCTTCAATTTTTGATTGGGCAAACTCTGGCTTGAATTTCTTTGATGCAGTGACTAGTCCCATATGACGTTGCAAATATTAATTATTTCTGTATTTGTCAAGTCTAAAGGACTTGTGGCTAGTTGTAACTTCCCTGCTCTTAATACTGGCCATAAGTTTTTTTTAATATGGTAGTATCCAAAATCTAGACATTTTTTCTGAGTGTGTCCGACTACTAATACTATTCTAGCAGCAGCAGCAGTAGTATTAGTAGTAGTAGTAGTAGTAGAATATAAAATTAAGATTTCAATCCAATAAGCAAGAAAAAACAGACTCTTAGCTTTGTGGTAAGTGGAACTACTAGAAATCTAAACAGGGATTCGTTCACATGCAGGGAGCTCGTATTAATAGTCCTCAGCATGATATACCTAAAAGATGACATCAAATATACAAGGTGTGGATTAGAATCAGAATCTACCATCCATTTGAAAGCAATATTACTTACTGGAAAGAAAGTTTCTTGTATTATTGTTATTATTATTTTTATTAATATTATTATTATTATTTATTATTATTATTATTATTATTATTATTATTATTATAAAAATGGTGAATATGATTTACATAAGCTAATTCAGCCATAAGGCATTCTCTCTCTCTCTCTCTCTCTCCTCTCTCTCTCTCCTCCTCCTCTCTCTCTCTCTCTCTCTCTCTCTCCTCTCTTCTCCTCTCTCTCTCTCTCTCATTTTAAAGATTTCCGAGTCAGGTATTTGAGGTTTTATATTTATAATGCCATTTCATATTAAAGGAAATGAGATTTAGCATACAATTGCATTATCCAACGAAATGTTATTGCACAGAAGTTGATACGTTGCACATTAACAATAAAAAATAACAACAACAATACAAAAAAACAACAACAACATGCATCAACTCCAGGAAGTGGAAATTGTAACAACATCAACTGAAGCGTGGAAGTTTCTCTCTCTCTCTCTCTCTCTCTCTCTCTCTCTCTCTCTCTCTCTCCTCTCTCTCTCTCTCTCATGCAGCCCACTCAAGGTCCTTTGTAATGTGTCCTTCTGCGCTACTCTTGCCAGTTCTCTCTCTTGCCTTATGCGGGATAATATTATAATAACACATTTTATACTACAATGGTATGTGGATCGCTCCGATCACACCCAGCTCAGAACCGCCCAACTTTCAGTAGCATTTCCTCATTCTTACTTCTCTTCTTCTTCTTCTTCTTCTTCTTCTTCTTCTTCTTCTTCTTCTCCAGAAGCTTATTCCTGATTTCATGTGGGGGTTCGCTGTATTTTCTTAGTCTATTCCATTCATTTCTATCTCCAGCAACGAGAGAGAGAGAGAGAGAGAGAGAGAGAGAGAGAGAGAGAGAGAGAGAGAGGAGAGAGAGAGAGAGAGAGGAGAGAGTAAGCACATGCAAGGGAAATATCATATATATGCTATGCTTTGAAATAAATTGTGTACTGTTGAGACCAGGGCAAGTATCCCAATAAAGTCGACAATTTTTGTGTCTGGGATTCTTTTTTAATGTAATTACCAGTGATAGTCGGTTAGCGTAGCCTTAGTAGTGATACCCCCAGTTCCTGAACCTTTTAATTTTTACGTGACCATAGCTAGCATGTCTGACTCCTACATATTTGCATGTATTCTGTATGTCAATTACTCTTATGTTTTGCTTTTTTTATATTGTACACAGTCACGCAACTGTCTGTGCGAGCGAGTAAGCGAGTTCAGATGTGTGTAAATAAACTATAAACGCTGATATTATTAATGGGAGTACATGAAATACGTCGAAAATAATACAGAGAGAGAGAGAGAGAGAGAGAGAGAGAGAGGAGAGAGAGAGAGAGAGAGAGAGAGAGAGAGAGAGAGAGAGAATGATAGTTAGGGCAAAATACTCCCAGAGCATACCTCCTCTAGTATAAATTATATTACAAAAATTGAATAAAAATTTATATTTATCCTTTGTAGCTTAGACATAATTCTACAATAGAAAAAACTTTATATGTATTGTACTTCGAAATTCACTAAAAATTGCGTACACTTCAACCTAACTTAACTTAACCTAACCTACATTGAATCAAAGAAGGTCATACAGAACTCTCACAGGTTAGGGACTGGGCACCAAGGAAACATTCAAGAAATAAAGATAAGCAAAAACAATGAGAAACAGAGATTGGGAGTGTTGTGACTTGTCAGATGCGAAGGGATACTAAGAGGTGTGTAACGAATGTCCAAGAATTTTCGGTGTTGATGTAGGTAAAGGAGAAGAACCTGACTTGGAGGAAAACTTATACCAAAAGACCTTCAGCTGTTGTTTGTGTTTGTTTCGGATTTACGTCACGGACTCCCCTTTCTACCAAGGGCTATGACGGTTGCCTTCTTGCGAAGGACTTGTTTTGGCAGGTGTAATCGTTACCCTGAGTGCATGCCCTTGCTAACCTCAGACCGTGACGGGGCGCGAACCCTCGACCTGACACCTCAGAGTCGCGGACGCTACCGCTTGAGCCACGGTGACATTATCACTATTAATCGTAAGCAGCTTTCAGTAAAAATAATTTTATACACTAGGTTAGATTAATTTAATATAGATAAGGTTAGGCATTCATTTAATCTAATCTGACCTAACTTAACCTAACCTAACAACTTACGGGATTATTTTATGTACTTAAGGGGGTTTACACGGTCAAACGGTTTGTCGAACGCGGTTCGACAGACAAGTGTTTGAAGTGATGTTCGAACGTGTGAATGGGGTATTTGGTTGTCGAACACGCTCGACAAACGTGTTCGACAACCAAATACCCCGTTCACACGTTCGAACATCACTTCAAACACTTGTCTGTCGAACCGCGTTCGACGAACCGTTTGGACCGCGTAAACCCCCCTTTAGATGAGTCAGATATTACAACCTGAATCCTATAAAAGTCACAACTGATTCATTCATAATAATAACAACCCCAATTTCGTATTTAAGTAGTAACTTTGCCACCAGGCATTTCCGATCCTGTGTCCGGCAAGATGGTAAAAATAATTAGCGTTCATTTATCGTCAAGGCTAATGATAATTTCTCTCTCTCTCTCTCTCTAAAAAAAAAAAAAAAAAAAAAAAAAAAAAATCGTGAAATATGTTTTCACTCAACACGTTACTTTACAAAAAAAAATAATAATAAAAAATAAAACTCGAATTAAAAGTTTCTTAGAAAACTGAGTTTTAGTAATAATATATACCTACTTTTCTGATAAGAAATGAAAAGAAAAGTTAGTAAATTTTATATAAAAATATGAACAAGTATAATATAGATTTGCAATAAATTTAGACATTATTACATTACGAGGGGATAAATCTGTCATATTTTTTTTCCACAGGAAACACATTTATATCCATACGTCTTTCATGGACAAAAATTTACCAACAGAACCGTGACGCAGGTGCGGAGAAAGGGGAAACTGCGCGCGAAGGAAACCATGGAAAGACAGACTTATATAATATATTTAACTCACACACACACGCACACACACACACACACTTTGTTAGTGTAAGAATAGTTGATGACTGGAATTCGCTAAGTGAGGAAGTAGTTAATGCTAACTGCATTCACAGTTTTAATGACAAATATGATATATATCATTGAGTATGAAAATGGAACCAACCAGGAGACGGGGAGTTATGAGTAGGGCTCTTTCCAGAAGGTACAATTAGGTAATTACATACATAAATACATACATAAATACATACATACATACATACATACATACATACATACATAAATGAATACATACATACATACATAGATATATACATAAATGAATACACACATACATACATACATAAATACATATATACTTCCATGCATACATACATATAATATTGTTGCCAATCCTGATTATGCAATACAGCAGATGAGCAGCGAACTGCTGTTAGAGACTTCTGCTGTTGAGGGGTCAAGACCCTACTTATTCTGTGGTTTGGTGGCTTCTGGAACAAAAGCAGAAATCCTGACTTAAGGGCGGTTTACACGGTCAAACGGTTCGTCGAACGTGGTTCGACAGACAAGTGTTTGAAGGGATGTTCGAACGTGTGAACGGGGTATTTGGTTGTCGAACACGTTCGACAAACGTGTTCGACAACCAAATACCCCGTTCACACGTTCGAACATCACTTCAAACACTTGTCTGTCGAACCGCGTTCGACGAACAGTTTGACCGTGTAAACCGCCCTTTATATTCAGTCACTGGAACTTGGGTACCGCGGTAGTCCAGTGGTTAGAGCGCTCAACTTGGGAGGTGACAAATTTATCTTCGATCCCACCGTGGAGAGATAAGGAGGGCATCCAGCCTTAATCCCCCAGCTCCAACCATGTCATTGTACGCCATAATTCAAATAGGGATTGATAATGACATTCTTTTTAGAGTCAATAATAATAATAATGGTAGTCACTGTGGCTCAAGCGGTAGCGTCCGCGACTTTGAGGCGTCAGGTCGAGGGTTCGCGCCCCACCACGGTCTGAGGTTAGCAAGGGCATGCACTCAGGGTAACGATTACATCTGCCAAAACAAGTCCTTCGCAAAAAGGCGACCGTCTTAGCCCTTAGTAAAAAAGGGAGTTCGTGACGTAAAACACGCTAATAATAAAATAATAATAATGATAATGATGATGATAATGATGATGAAAAGAGAGGCCTTGATTATGCTTCTATATCTGGATAGTTGAGAGCCAAAGTTCAAGAATGGTAAAAACACCAAAGCTGATACTCGCAAGAAGTCTAAAAGAACTCGTGCATTATTATGCTGTGAACGGCGGCCAACAGAAAAAGTTTAGTTTCTCTCTCTCTCTCTCTCTCTCTCTCTCTCTCTCTCTCTCTCTCTCTCTCTCTCTCTCTCTCTCTCTCTCTCTCTCTCTCTCACACACACACACACACACACACACACACACACACACGCACACACACACACACACACATACAAATGCATACACTAAAAAGTTTACTCTCTCTCTCTCTCTCTCTCTATCTCTCTCTCTCTCTCTCTCTCTCTCTCTCTCTCTCACATACACACACAAACACATAAATGCATACACAAAAAAGTTTAGTCTCTCTCTCTCTCTCTCTCTCTCTCTCTCTCTCTCTCTTACACACACACAAACACACACACACACACACACGCACAAACAAACAAACAACAAACTAATACATACACATATGTACCTCAAAATACATATAAAATATGCTCACAGTTTCAGCGCTGCAACTTATATGCAATTTAAAGTGCTACTTTTACTGATGTTCAAAATATAAATGCTCTGCTCTGACTGCCTTGGATATGCAGTCAATAGGAGTGAGAATTTGGTGCTGGGATTTTCTCATGTAATAGCTGCATTTGCTTCTACTATTGCTACTTTTTCATAAAGCTGATATTACGAATAGTGTCAATAGGGTGTAACGTGATGCAATGCATGTATGTTTCTCTGATAATATACAAGAACTGGTTAAGTCTGGGTGCAATATGTTTTGACAGTATCTCTCTCTCTCTCTCTCTCTCTCTCTCTCTCTCTCTCTCTCTCTCTCTCTCTCTCTCTCTCTCAGAATTTTACTATAAAAAATTTTTCTCCCATTCTTATTTATTCTCTAAGTTTATATCTTCTTTCTTTGCTTTAATCGATGTTTATATCTATTTATCGTTCAGTTGTTTATATATTTGTTATTTATTTACTGTTTATTTCCTAATTCATTTTCTTACTCTCAGTTACATCTGCATACGTGTTATATTTAGATGGAAAAATTTTCTTAACAATGGCAGGAAAAGAAAAGCCAATATAGAAGTAATTGGAGGAAAATTATCCAAGAAAATCAATATTCTATTGTGTGTAGGAAAAATGAATCAGAAAGAGGAAAATAAACTAAAATTATACAAGGTAACAAAATATTACGGTTATTATTACATTATGGCGCGCGTTACCTTCGGCTGGTAATTATAACTGTAAATAATAATATGTGATTTTAGAAGAATTCTGTTGTATTGAGAGAGAGAGAGAGAGAGAGAGAGAGAGAGAGAGAGAGAGAGAGAGAGAGAGAGAGAGAGAGAGAGAGAGAGAGAGAGAGAGAGAGAGAGACTTGTACGTGCATGAAATTGATATCCCGTACAGCTGTGCAAATGCATGCAAAAACAGTCTTTTCCTGCAATTAAGCGCCAAAAATGTGCTAAACTTAATTTCCTCAGTAATTACAATGATATACTTACGGACTTTAGGTGAAGAAAAAATAATAATTCCTGTGAGGGGCATATGCACCCATAAGGCAAAAAAGGAATTAAAAAAGAAAAGAAAGAAAAGACAAAAATAAAAAAAAGGAAAAAGTGGGCTAGTTTAAACAGTATACAATTTTCTACATGAAAATATTAAAATAAGAGGGAAACATATAGGCCTAGGGAGTATAACACTTATGTAGGTAAGATATAGCATCCTATATGTAAACAAACGTACAAGTTAGGTTAGGCTAGGTTATTTACAAGATCTATTTGCCAATCATTTGTTATACAGAGGCATAAAACCGGTAAAATGATTTACACTCGTAAGATAGACACTGGTGTTTGAGATCCAAAGCATGAAATCCGCTGTAAATACTCAGAATCGCTTTTGGTTTTATGACTAGTTGGCCAGATTTCTTAAACAGTGTAAACCTAGGATACCATATTGTTAGTTAGCTAGACACACACAAATGGATTTCATAAACGCATCTGACGCGATTCTGTGTATGGCTAGGATCCCGCGTCAGATGCGTTTATGAAATCCATTTGTGTGTCTAGCTAACTAACAATATGGTATCCTGGGTTTACACTGTTTAAGAAATCGGGTTTTGTGTTATTGAGAGAAGAAAAACATCCTTCGCCTCTACCGCAGAGGCGATTTCTTCGTAACCCAGATGAAATTCCCAAGGCACAAACTAAGCAATAATGGCCAAATCGTTTCCAATATGGAGGCCTTAGGCCGCTTTCACACCAAAGTGGCACGTCGTAAGTCACACGTGGCACATGGGACGTATCACGCCACTTGCGTGAAAGGTTTCATATATTTCCGGATGTTCGTTTTCAACTGGCGTGCCACGTGGCATTCCACGTGCCACTTTGGTGTGAAAGCGGCTTTAGAGTTAGTGTTGGGTATATCAAGGCGTTACATGAAAAATTCATTTGTGTGACAGGCAACCCTAAGAACACACACAGCGCTAATTGCAAGATTCGTTCTCAGGTGAATAAAAATTTGTCGAAAGGGATCAAACAAATTCAAGCACACGCACTACAACACTCGCAAAACTAGACCATGCATCGAGTCACGAAAATGGTGTATAAACTCTCAAGAAAATATTGACACTATGGATATCACAAACTCATACAGTAAAACTAGACTATTTTAATGCGTAAATGTAGATGGGGAAATCTTTGTATATAGGGAGAAAAAATAAGGGGGTTCTAGTGTATGTCAATAAAAAAAAAAAAAGTCGATATTTTTAGGTGTGTAGAACTATTAAAAAAATCCAGAGGATAGCATAGGGATATAAAAATAGCCATGCAGAAATATTGGGGCATTTTAATGTGAAAATTTGCAAAAAATGTCAGGCTTTTGAGTAAAGGGATAAATTCTTATCCGAGGTGTGAACTAGTGACACAGAAGACCCTGAGAAATGGCCGATAAATCAACACCAGGAAATGAATTCACTTTAGGAAATTAGAAAGAGGAGAAGGAAGAAAAGGAGGGAGGGAGGGAGCAGGAGTCAGAATGAGCAGAAGGAAGAGAAGACATTTTAAGATTTAGTAAACTTCGTAAGATAATACAAAAAGGAAGTAAAGTAATAATCAATAATATAAAATAGAATAAAAAAACAACAGGAATACAGGTTATAAATTGTCAGCAGCAGAAGAAGAAAAAGAAGAAGAAGAAGAAGTAACCTGTCCGTATAAAGAAGTAGAAAAAGACACCTGTTTCGACTAAAGAAGATACTTGTCCATATAAAGTAGAAAAAGACACCTGTTTCGACTAAAGAAGATACCTGTCCGTATAAAGTAGAAAAAGACACCTGTTTCGACTAAAGAAGATACCAGTCCCAAAGAAGAAGTAGAAGACACATATTTCGACTAAAGAAGAAGAAGAAGAAAAAGAAGAAGAAGAAGAAGAAGAAGAAGAAGAAGAAGAAGAAGAAGAAGAAGAAGAAGAAGAAGAAGAAGAAGAAGAAGAAGAAGAAGAAGAAGAAGAAGAAGAAGAAGAAGGTTAAGTATGGCCTTGGTTCAGGGAAACGATCCGTGGAGGTTTAAATTGGAAGTCGTAAGATACTATTTCTTTTATTGGTGGTATCTAACAAGTCTCAAACCAATATTGTAAAGTTCTTTTCATGTTTTTTTCTTACCCTCTGTGCTAAGGAGATCTAAACTGCTTTTTTTGTTTGTATAGGAAAGAGTTCTTCTGTTTCTTGTCTGTGTTTATGTCATTCTAAAGTGCTTTTGGTCTGTTTTTATTTTGAATGATTTCATGTCTTCCTGTTTTTTTTACTCCTTTGTGTGTTCAGGAAGGCTGAATGTTTGTCAGTTTTTAAGGTCCGTGTTCTAAGGAGTCCTGTAGTTTTATTTGTCTGTCTTTACTATTTGCAAGATTGATTGTTCATATTCTTTGTTTACTAAGGAATCCTGAACTGTTTCTTGTCTGTTTTTACTGTTTACAATGAATTTCTATTATAAATTCAGACCTTTTATTTTGCTTGTTTGTTTGTTTTTATTCTTTGTTTACTAAGGGATCCTGAACTGTTTATTATCTGTTTTTACTGTGTACAATGAATTTCTGTTATAAATCCTGACCTTTTTTTGTTTGTTTGATTGTTTGTATTCTTTGTTTACTAAGGAATCCTGAACTGTTTCTTGTATGTTTTTACTGTTTACAATGGATTTCTGAATTGCTTATAATTATATTACAATGGTTATTACTAACAATAATTGTTAATTCCTAGAAATATTAAATTTCAGGGAATAAGTTTACTTGTAATAAATATGGAAAATACACAAAAAATAAACAAGTGATTAACAAAAAAACAACAACAACTAATTAACGATAAACAATAAAAACAATAAAGCAAGCAAGAAATGGGTGTAATCATCCACGCTATTTTCTTTTTTAATATATTTGTTTTAATGTGGGATCATATATATCTATTCACGCGAAATAAGCATAATAAACAAGTAACATCATTTCTGCAATTTCTCATCATTAAATTCTAAATTCATTTCCGTTTCCACACTCATTTTTTACTCTTTTTTTTTTCTTTTTATCATTTCCTTTGGTTTTTCATTCGACCATGGAATTATTCCGTTTCGTTTCTTCTTCTTCTTCTTCTTCTTCTTCTTCTTCTTCTTCTTCTTCTTCTTCTTCTTCTTCTTCTTCTTCTTCTTCTTCTTGTTTTTCTTCTTCTTCTTCTTCTTCTTCTTCTTCTTCTTCTTCTTCTTCTTCTTCTTCTTTCTTCTTCCTTTTCTTCTTCTTCTTCTTCTTCTTTCTTCTTCTTCTTCTTCTTCTTCTTCTTCTTCTTCTTCTTCTTCTTCTTCTTCTTCTTCTTTTTGTTACCCTGCTGGACTACTTTTTCTATAATTTTTTCAGATTATTTATTTTATTTTCCCAAATTAATCTCTGGTTTTGCTTTTTCCTTGAATCATATTTTTCATCTTTAATTCATCTTTTTGACTATATCTGTGGAGCATTATCGAAATGACAATGATGATGATGGTGATGATGATAATGATGATGATATTATTAGTATTAACTGGTAACACTTATTAGCAACATTATACCGCGCTAGATCAAGTTTTTTTTCCCTTTTTTTTAAAGTCTTTTTTTCGTTAACTTGTGCAATTTGACACTGAAATTCTTTACAACTTACAATGTTCTGTATAAGGGGCCGCGATAGCTCAGTGGTAGACTCTGCGAGCCAGGAAGCGACTAACGCGAGTTCGATCCTACCGCGAAGCGATAAGGAGGAGATCCAGCCTTAATCCCCAGCATCTACATGTCTGTGTCCACCTCTGTCAGGATGGGGTCTAATTGTGGTACTTCAGTAATGCATACCCTGTTCTGTAGCATAAAAAATCTTTATTTATGATACAACCAAAATATTTTATATAGAAATCGCTATGCAGTGATACCAATTCTGCAGAACATCTTCCAAACAAAAAATTTCCATTTTTATTTTATGATAATGACACCAGGACGAGCCAAAAAATATAAAATAAAACAGCCCTCATCGGGCCTGGGCACGAATTTACCAACCGCCCGTTGCAGTACTACAGCTGAAGGGTCTTGTGGACTTAAATAAGACTGTCCTGGACAGTTCGATGTTAAGTCTTCCTTCAGTTACGGTTCTCTTTCTATTCCTACATCAACACCGAATATCTTGTGTATTCGTTACACAAGTCTTATTATCGCTTCACATCTGACAAGTCACAACACTCCCCATCTCTGTTTCTCTTTTTGTTTTCTTCGTGCCCAGGCTTTCTTTTTTTTTTTTTGGCCAGTCCTGGTGTCACAATAAAAAAAGAAATATATATATATATATATATATATATATATATATATATATATATATATATATATATATATATATATATCTATATATATATCTATATATATATATATATATATATATATATATATATATATATATATATATATATATATATATATATATATATATATATATATATATATATATATATATATATATACTTTTATGACAATGTTATTGTTCTCAGTTCATATTCTACAGTAGTAAGATTTAAAATATTATACCCAGAAAGCTAATAATAACAAAACGTCATTTACAAATTCAATATGCCCAACTATACCCTAAAAGTCATGCCCCAAAATGTAAACATTTCCATAAGTTCATTTGCAATGAAATATTCCTACTCTCTGCTCTAAAAATTAAAAGTTTTTATTGATTTATATAAAAAAAATATACCTTAACATTCTGCACGCGAAAATTCCTGTACCTTATATATATATATATATATATATATATATATATATATATATATATATATATATATATATATATATATATATATATATATATATATATATATATATATATATATATATACATATCACCAAATAACGTTTCTCACTACTTTAAAAAACTTAAAATTTATTTCGTTAAAATAATAGTTTTACAGAGTGACTGCAATTATTTCCCTAAGCCTATGTTAAACAGAACTATTTCTGGATTTAATTGTTAAAATAACACAATTTTCAATCAGATAAAAAAAACCTTATTCTCACTCCCCTAAACGAGAAAATTTCCCTATCAACATAAACAGTCCTGCCTTTTGTGGGAAAAAAAAAATAAAAAATGACTGATTTGCTCAGTATAATACCCCAATGTCACCTCCACGGATTTTTTTTTTTTTACAGCGCTAGGTCTACCTCAGTATCATAATAATTCCTAAGTTTATTTCTATAAAAATTAATTATTTCAGTGATTTACTCATTATTATAAACTAATTACTACCTGCTACAAGCGGAAACATCCCAATTAAGAAAATCAGTCCGAACGTTTCCTCTAAAAACAGGGGAAATTTCACTGAGTTACGCTTTAAAATAACTCGATTTTACTACATGACTATTTCTGTGGCCGCCATGGCCTGGTGATAGACAGCGTGAATTTGATTCGTCAGGTCGTCGGTTTGAGACCCGCCATGGTCTGAGATTAGAAAGGGCATTCATTCGGGATAACAGTCACTCTCTGCCAAAACCCAAGTCCTTCGAAAGGGGGCACCACCTTAACCCTAACTGGAAAAGTGAGTCCGTGACGTAAAGTCAGGCTACTGTTTTTAGAATTGTAGGCCTCTCTCTCTTATTTCTACGCTATTTTGAACAATAGCGTAAATTTCATAGGTTAAATCTCTATGCTTAACCCCATAATATCGAATAATTCCCCATAAACAATACCTGTCCTATTCTATACCTAAAAACAGTTAATTTTTCACTAATTTACTCGTCAAAATACCTCAGCTTTAGTCCATGATACATGAATATATTATCAATTTGTAAAATTAGGGCCAATTCCTATTTCTTACCCCTTAAATGTGTAGATTTCCCTAAACCAGCCTCTGTGTCACCCTAAATTCTTAACACTCTGGCTCTAGAATTAAGGAAAATTCCTTACAGGCACTGAATAGTTTCAATATATAAAGAAGCCAAGAGATCAGAAGTAATGACAGCAATATAACACAAGCCGAGGAGGAGGTCGGGAGCTCCTCCTTCTGAAGGGGAGGAAACGTTGGTGTAGGTCCGGGAGGGGGGGGGGGGGGCTCTGAGCCACCAGTAACCACAGAGCAATTTTAGCATTGAAGAGTTCACAATAGTAAACAGTTAGGCTAGATGCTCTCTCTCTCTCTCTCTCTCTGTTGTTATATCAGTAATATATATATATATATATATATATATATATATATATATATATATATATATATATATATATATATATATATATATATATATATATATATATATATATATATATATATATATATATATATATATATATATATATAAGGTAAGGAAGCCCATCAGTGAAACAACATAGAAAAAATAACGCTATATTTCGGGTCCTAACTAGACCCCTTCTCAAGCACCAGTGAATGTAAAATAATGACAGACGGAGTGAAATGTAAGGAGACCTGAGAGAATTAAAAATCAAAGATTGTACGTCAGGTCTAATCCAAAAGAAACAATACACTCAATCAAAGAAAACTGACAAAATCATTAATAGGTCATTAACAATAGGATATGTTAAACTCTAATTACGATTGCAGATCGGTAAGTAAATAACCCTTTTAACATAAAAAGCAAAGAACCAATGAGCTCAAAATCACACAAACCAAACAGAAGAAATGACAAGATTAATGAGAAAAAACAATAATATAAACATATATAAATATGCACATAAATAAACATACATATACAAAAACATGGACACATACCCATATACATGTACATACACAAACATTTACACATATAGTTAGGACCCGAAATATAGCGTTATTTTTTCTGTATTGTTTCACTGATGGGCTTTCTTACCATTTAGTGCTGTACGCTAACAGTTTGTGATTTTATATATATATATATATTATATATATTATATATATATATATATATATATATATATATATATATACATATATATATATATATATATATATATATATATATATATATATATATATATATATATATATATATATATATATATTACAATTCTCCCTCCCCAACTACACTGTTTAGGTCATCCACAGGGCAAACGGACATGGTCTTCTACCGTGATGCAATCATCAGTTCAAGTAGCTGTGTCTGAGTAGCCTATTTTCCTAATTTCCCAAGAGTATTGGTTTCCTAATGCATGCTACAGACCATTCCTCAAGTTACCAGAGGAAAACTGAATTATTAGTTGAAATGTCTGGCCTTATTATTCTGTCAATTCGCTTCGATCTGCAATTTTATCAACTTGCTAGACACACACATATGGATTTCATAAACGCATCTGACGCGGTTCTTTGTATGGCTAGGGTCCCGTACGGGATCCTAGCCATACACAGAACCGCGTCAGTTGCGTTTATGAAATCCATTTGTATGTGTCTAGGTAACTAACAATATGGTATCCTAGGTTTACACTGTGTAAGAAATCGGGCCAAAAACTTCACTCTGGGAACATTAACAATCGTAAATTTATAAGCAATACGTAAAAAGATTGTCTAAAAATAGACAAAGAAATACACCACTATAAAAACCGGAGCAAAGAAGCAACAAAGAAACATAAAAATAATGATTTGCAATTAATGGAAACCGGAAGTGTGGTTAGCTCCCACCCTTCGGGGGCCCGTGACGTCATCATCACTTCTAAGAAGAAGGTTTATCAAAATCACTGGGACACACACATACACATACATGATAATTATTCCACGAATTCATATTCAAGGAATAGTTGTCATCAAAGGTGGAATAATAGAGATATACCTCGTGCAAGAAGTTTAAAATATAGAACATGAATATTAGCAAGGATATATTTTCCACAAGAAGAGGACTGATATATGCACGATTTGAAATATATTAATTAAATACTAGTCAAAATAAAAGTCACCGTGGCTCAAACGGTAGCGTCCGCGACTCTAAGGCGTCAGGTCGAGGGTTCGCGCCCCGTCACGGGCTGAGGTTAGCAAGGGCATGCACTCAGGGTAACGATTACCTCTGCCAAAAACAAGTCTTTCACAAAAAGGCAACCGTCCTAGCCCTTGGTTGAAAAGGGAGTACGTGACGTAAAACCGGAACAAGGCGAAAATATATAAATATATTTTAAATTTTTTTTCTACCTATTCCCAATGCAGAGGAGCCTCAATATTTGTCCAGTATAATAAAACATACTCAAACTAGGCTATTTATATGAAAACATTCTAATTATATAACAAAGAGTACATTCCCTAGAAAGAAGTAAAATTGCGGCATAGAATTATATCTAGAATCTTTTCTATATATTTCTAGTGCAATAGTCATAAGAAACTTATCATGCAATTAAATACTCAGCAAAAATAACTGGTCAATAATAATAATAATAATAATAATAATAAACTTTATTTCCATTTCAATACAATGGGTATTCGTCAGCCAGGGCAAGCCCCAACCCCCCACTGTGGTGTCCAAACACATAGACTAAACTCAAGAGAAGAAGACAAGCTGAGATATTGACACCAATTCTTTTCATTTTTTTTCTATGTATTAATATGACTGCCCTTGTCAAAACTGGAAAGAAAAATACATACTTAATATTAAAAATTTATAATTTCTTGCTTAGGTACTGACAACATATATCTAAATAATTTTTCTTTATATTGTTAGAAAAGTTAATTTTAAAAGAACTTATATCCTGTGATATTAAAAATCCCTTCAATCTAGGTCAGGCTTATATGAGAAACCCATAAAATCGAGGTCAGAACTATAAAAAAAATCAGAAATAAAGATGTTACAATTTTCTTAGGAATCTCCCATGCTATACTCCTAAAAGATGACACATCCTGGGAGATATTTCTCATGATTTAGTGATAACACACATGCATTTGCGTACGCAGAGAGGCAAAATCAGAAGCGAATGAACTTGCATCACATGCATGCAATGGATGTCATGCAATGTGCATTTCATAAATGGAGGTTGTGTGTGGGGGGTGGGGGTTGAGGAGGGGTTAGTCTCTAGAGTGACTCTGCAAGGACCTCTCCACCAATCTTGTGATTATCTTATTTAATGAGCAGTGAGGAATTTCTCACGATAAGAAAATACACTCCTTGTATATTTCTTTTTCAGACTGTTTTTTAATCTCTCTCTCTCTCTCCTCTCTCTCTCTCTCTTCTCTCTCTTCTCTCTCTCTCTCTCTCTCTCTCTCTCTCTCTCTCTCTCTCTCTCTCTCTCTCTCTCTCTTGTTATTCCATAAGTCACATGTCCTTCATAGATAATTGCAATGTTCATATTATATATATATATATATATATATATATAGATATATATATATATATATATATATGTATATATATATAAAGGCCAAACGTTAACCTAATTCCTCATCAAAGTATGGTCTAGAATAGGTAAACAAATGCCTGTTTTGTAGTTCTTAGGGAGAGAGAGAGAGAGAGAGAGAGAGAGAGAGAGAGGAGAGAGAGAGGAGAGAGAGAGAGAGAGAGAGAGAGAGAGAGAGAGAGAGAGAGAGAGAGAGAGAGAGAGGTTTTTAACTAAGACATAATAATAATAATAATAATTATAATAATAATAATAATAATAATAATAATAATAATAATAAAATAATAATAATAATAATAATAATAATAATAATAATAATAATAATAATAATAATAATAATATAATAATAATAATAATAATAATAATAAAATAATAATAATAATAATAATAATAATAATAATAATAATAATAATAATAATAATAACAATAATAATAATAATAATAAAACATGTATTTCCAAGTTGCACTGATAATCAACACAGAAGTTTTAAAAATACAAATCTATACAACACCTAAGAAAACATTATAAAAAATATGTAAATAAATAAACAAATTAATTAAATTATTAATTTATTAATTTACAAATATTAAAATATGTCACATCAAAATCGAACTGTTTTAGCTGAATTTGTGTTCCAAAACAACAAAATAATCCCAAACATCAGCTTTATAGTATTATTATCTTAAATAAAAAAAACAACAACATAAACAAGGAATTTTTGCAAGCAATGTAGTAGTGAATCAAATAATAAACAAAGCTGTTTACATTTGCAAGTTATTTATATACAAAGCTTGTGTTTGTTATACGATTATTTGCTTGCTCAGTATCGTTTATATCAAAACCTAGAAATATATGTCGAGTTTAGTAACTGGTTTGCCATACCAGGGGACCCGAGTTTGAATCCCCGCCCATTCCCGTTCCTTGAAAAAAAGGGAAAAATCAATTAGGGTTTCATAGTAAGTTGCAATATAGGCCTCAAGCATGATAATAGGCACCTCATGTGCCAATTATTTGGCTCTGTTGACTATAAAAATTCTTCTTCTTCGTCTACATCTTTTTCCCACTTTTATGTGGGGTCGATGTTGTTGGCCAGTATTCTCCATATGTTTCTGTCCCATACCTCATCACCCCAACAAACCTTTAGACCTCAGGTCGTCATTGATGCAATCTATCTACCTACGCTTTGGTATCCCCCCTCCATGTATTGGCCATATTTTGGTTTTGACAAATTTTTTATGGCAGGTTGCCCTTCCTGCCGTCAACCC
>JAXCGZ010004169.1:0-12500 GCA_037179515.1 Halocaridina rubra
CTGGCTCTAGAACTAGAGGTCATAGTTTGAAGCTTCGGAAGAAAACTTGGTTTGCAGGATGTAAGGAAATACTTTTTCAGTGTAAGAGTAGTTGATAATTGGAATTCGCTAAGCGAGGAGGTAGTTAATGCTACCTCAATCCATAGTTTTAAGGACAGGTATGATAAGTATCACTAAGTCTAAAAATGGAACCGATCAGGAGACGGGAAGATACGAGCTTTGGGCTCTTTCCCGTAAACAAAATTAGGTAATCACAATTAGGTAATCACACACACACACACACACACACACACACACACACATATATATATATATATATATATATATATATATATATATATATATATATATATATATATATATATATGCTAACTAAATCTGAACATCAAATGAAGTCTTATTTATATTAGATAATGTACAAAGATAACTATCCGTCATAAAAAGTTATTTAGTATGATAGGAGGAGTAGGGAAACGAAAAAAAAGGGTTCAGTGACAACATTCAGAAAAAAAAAAATTAGTAGAGGATTATAGCCGAGCTCATCCTCGTGTTAAATACTGAACAGTTCTTATTTTTATAGTTTTTACATTAGATTCTGATTGAAATGGTTTTGCTAAAAAAAAAAAAAAGTGCGTCTTATAAAATGAGGAAGAAGTAATAAAAACGATGAGTGTGGAGGATAAGGAAGAGTTCAGAGCCTGATGCTGGAAGAGGAACAAAATCATAAAAAATATATTTACTATATATAGAGTTTTTATAGCGAAAGTCATATATTATAATAATATAAGCTTCATATCTCAAAAGGAGCAAGTCTTGCATGGAAACATTAAAGTGATATGGAAAAAAATAATTAGAATAAAAAAAATAAGCTCATATTCTGAGAATACTAGTCAGAGATAACTGTATACATTATTATTGGCTTCAAGAGCCAAAAATGGCCAAAGACAGTCTATTTATAATCTCGACAGCTTTAATAAATAAAGCTTGCATGATGCATTGTATCTGAGCGAATGTCCATAAAAGAGAAAGAATACTCTCTTTTTTGAGCGAATTACCAAACAAGAGAAAGAATACTCTCCTTTTTGAGCGAATCTCCAAACAAGAGAAAGAATACTCTCCTTTTTGAGCGAATGTACGAACAAGAAAACAAATCTCTTCTTTCAATAAAACCAAAGAAAAAGACAAAAAGACTCTCTCTCTCTCTCTCTCTCTCTCTCTCTCTCTCTCTCTCTCTCCTCTCTCTCTCTCTCTCTCTCTCTCTCTCTCTCTCTCTCTCTCTCTCCCTGAAACAAAGAAATTTATTGAGTAGGTTTTCGTATCTTCCTTCGCCAATACAGTTTCCGCCTCGCAGATAAGAAATATAAATTACTTTGAAAAGAAAGATGGTGACTGGGACAGGCAAAATATCTTCTCCTGCCTGATGACTGATTTTATTTCATATTGCCATATATTATATAATTCAGAGCAATTTCAAGAGAAAATTTATTATTTAAGCTTCGAAATTGACGAGAGAAAATACTTTATCATTTTTATTTCTTTCCGCTTGGGGCACTACTATTAAACAATACGGATATATTGACGAAAGACATTCTGCATTAAGATCTGTTAAAGAAATATTACATGCCAGGGGATTGCAGACTCTACAATAATATGAGGAAAGGTTGCAGGGGAAACATGACATTTGATTAATTCTTAAATATGGACGAGACCTCCTTCGTATAAAGAGATATGAGATAATACGAGAGAGAGAGAGAGAGAGAGAGAGAGAGAGAGAGAGAGAGAGAGAGAGAGAGAGAGAGAGAGAGAGAGAGAGAGAGAGAGAGAGAGAGAGAGAGAGAGAGAGAGAGAGAGAGAGAGAGAGAGAGATGAAAATCAACCTTATAAATCATGAGGGAGGCAGTTCTATTTAAGTGTATTATAAATTCAGAGACGGGACACATTTACTTTGAAGGGGTCCTTTAGAATACTATATATTCATTCGACAAAGAGATAATTATATCTCCTGGTCGGATGAACTTTAGAATATCCATCGTCATGATTTAGTTTTTATTTCTTTTTTGCTTTGTATCAATAATGAAATGTAAACTTTCATAAAATATGAGAAAACTTGCCAGAGAAACACCACATTTGATAAAATTAGAAACTTTACTTCTTATGTACAAAAGTCAAAGGCCTATGACCGAAGACGACCTCATCCTATATAAGCAAATATAGTCAGTTTATATACAAGGAGAGTGAATATATGATAAAAGTCAGCCTTTGAGTGATGAGGGAGGCAGGAGACAGACATGTGTCACGTAAGTGGTGATAAAATACACGCTTAAAAGAGGATGACTCAATACTCTCTGGAAATTGGGTGAAGAGGCAGACGGAGAACAGGATAAGGTTGCAAAATGTGCGCATGCTTAAGAGGAGGTCACACAACACTCTCTTACAAAGTGTTGTTCTCGCTGTCAAAAAGAAAAAAAATATACAGTTTTATCCTAAACTGTCTGGGTAAGAACAAATGTTCTTAAATCTCATAGTGCTGTATTCATACAGAGGCATACTCATAGATACATAAACTTGGCTATAGAAAGTGAGTTCAAGGAATTTCTTGTTGCTCGCATAAATACTGGGTCAGAGAGCATTATAATAACTGTTGTATACAACCCACCAAGGAACCAAAATAGGCTTGAAGTTTATGAGGAAAGTCATATAGGTACTATTGAAGTCATAAACTCAGTTGTTAACATGGCACGGGAAAAAAAATGTAGGATTTTGATTATGGGAGACTTTAATCATAAAGAGATAGATTGGATAAATCTTGACCCACACAGTGGTGAGGACTCATTCGGGGCAAGATTCCTAGATTGCGTACAAGGGAATTTCCTACACCAACATGTAATGGAACCAACAAGGGCCAGGGGTGGGGATGAGCCATCACTACTTGATCTAGTGTTCACAGATAATGTGTTGGATATTGAAAAAATTGAGTATGAACCACCAATTGGAAAGAGTGACCACTGTGTGTTGTTGATGAAGTATATCATTGAAGATATTCTTCCTGAGAGTAGAGGCACTGAGGACATGAGGAGGAACTATCCGAAAGGAGATTACATCAAAATGAATGAGCTTTTTGCAGTTATTGACTGAAGAACCTTATTTTACAACAAATCTGTACAAGAAATGTATGACATCTTTTGTGAGAAATATGGGAAGATAGTAGATTGCTGCATACCTGTCACCAAAATAGGTGTAATTCATGCCAGAGAGAAATGGTTCGATAATGGGTGTAAAAGAGCTAAGGAGTGGAGAGACAAATGCTGGAAAAGGTATAGGAGGAGAAAAAACATAAATGCCTGGCAAACCTACAAAAGAGCAAGAAATGACTACCTAAGTAAAAGGAGAGAGGCAGAGAGAGACTATGAGAGGGACATCACCAGGAAGGCTAAGGAAAATCCCAAGCTTTTCCACAGCTTTATCAGAGGAAAACTGAAGGTAAAAGAACAGGTTTTAAGGCTAAAGAGAGAGGATGGAAGCATCACTGAGACGGATGAAGAGATCTACAAAGAATTGAACAAGGAGTTTCAGTCAGTATTTACAGTAGAAAATATCCCACCCCCTCAGATTGCAGTGATAGAAGCTCAAGGGCCGGTATTAGAGAACATCAACCTTACAGCCACAGAGGTATGCAAAGCGCTGATGGATTTAGATGTTCATAAAGCTACAGGTCCCGATGACATATCCCCGCATGTGCGTAAAAAATGCGCAAACACAATATCAGTGGCACTAAGTATCATATTTAAGGAGTCACTGGAGTCGGGGGAGATTCCAAGATGCTGGAAACAAGCAAATGTGATACCTATCTTCAAAATGGGAAGGAGGGATACGGCTCTGAACTATAGACCAGTTTCCTTGACCAGCATAGTTTGCAAACTTATGGAGAAACTGCTAAGGAAACATATCTCTCTTCACTTGGAATCCTTCAACTTTTTGTCAGTGAGGCAACATGGCTTCAGAGAAGGTAGATCAACAGTAACAAACGTATTAGAATTTTATGATGAGGTAAGCCAAATCTTACAGGAAAGAGAGGGCTGGGCAGATTGCATATTCCTAGACTTCCAGAAAGCGTTTGACACTGTTCCACATGGAAGACTTATTAGGAAGCTGCAATCAATGGCTAGAATAGGTGGAAATGTTTTGGAATGGATAAAAACTTACTTAGAAGGAAGGGAACAGAGGGTTAGAGTAAGACACTCAGTGTTTGAATGGAGAAGAGTTAGTAGTGGAGTTCCACAGGGTTCAGTTTTAGGGCCACTTTTGTTCCTTGTATATGTAAATGACCTACCAGAGTCTGTAAATTCATTCATGAATATGTTTGCAGATGATGCAAAGATTGTGAAGAAAGCAAAAAACGAGAACAATGGTAGAGAACTTCAGGAGGATCTAAATAATCTGCATGAGTGGTAAGAAAAGTGGCTAATGAAATTCAATACCTCAAAATGTAAGGTAATGAGAATGGGTACAAGTGCAAGAAGGCCCAAGCTTGACTACTCGGTGGCTGGAGTACAACTTCAAGAGACAGAAAATGAGAGAGATCTAGGAGTAAACATACTGGCAGATTTGTCTCCAGAAATACATATAAATGACATAGTAAGGGCAGCATATGCATTCTTATCAAATGTAAGGGTAGCCTTCAGGCACATGGACAAGGAAATGTTCAGAAATATTTATGTAACCTATGTGAGGCCAAAACTCGAATATGCAGCCCCCTTTTGGAATCCGCACTTGTAAAAGCACATAGCTAAGCTTGAAAAAGTTCAAAGACATGCCACGAAACTGGTGCCAGAAATACGCAATCTCAGCTATGATGAGAGGCTGAGGGAATTAGACTTACCATCACTCGAAGCTAGAAGAGTGAGGGGGGATATGGTGACAGTCTTTAAATTCCTTCATGGTTATGATAGAGTGGATAGGGATCGATATTTTGATATGGCTGGCTCTAGAACTAGAGGTCATAGTTTGAAACTTCGTAAGAAAACTTCTTCGCAGGATGTAAGGAAATACTTTTTCAGTGTAAGAGTAGTTGATAATTGGAATTGGCTAAGCGAGGAGGTAGTTAATGCTATCTCAATCCATAGTTTTAAGGACAGGTATGATAAGTATGACTAAGTATAAAATGGAACCGATCAGGAGACGGGAAGATACGAGCTTTGGGCTCTTTCCCGTAAACACAATTAGGTAATCAATTAGGTAATCACACACACACACACACACACACACACACACACACACACACACACACACACACACACACACACACACACACACACACACACACACACACACACACACACACACACACACATATATATATATATATATATATATATATATATATATATATATATATATATATATATATATCAAACACACATATATGCGTATATAGACACATACAGTTATCAGAAAAGTGGAGTTAAAATAACGTCAGGAAAATAAAAGATACTATCGCCAAAGATTTTCTTAAAGCAAAAGAGACAGCCTGGTAATGGATAAAAAAAGATTGCTCAATACATTGTTCCAAATTGACTCTAATCATTCTTTATAGGCAAAGAAGCTTTTTCATTCTCTCTCTAAAACTGTATTTTACATCACAGAAAGAATATATCTCTTAACTGCAGTCTTGGTATAGCTACATTTCAGGATTTTGTATTCAATCTGGTTTCATCGTTTCCTTGTTGAGTCCGTAAATGCATATTTTCTTCTGTATTCATTATTTTAGTACGTACATACCTGGGTCAAAGACTTTAAACGCACGATTAAATATATTTAGCAATTTTGCTCATGGTATCATAATATTTTATTAAGAGTATTTTATATATGCTGCAAATGTGTTCATAATCCATATGTCATAGTGACATTTTCTACCCTGAGAAATTTTACTTACTGCTGTAACACATATGTCATTCATCTAATGGTGTACTCACTTAGTCACGTGTGTTGAGAAAACCTAAGACTAAACGAATATCATTATCTTCATCACATACCCAGGAGTTTCAGGCGAAGGGATGGATTAAGAGTCATATGTAGAATTTGGTTAAAGTCGCTTCTAAATGAGTCAAGCGTTGACGCACTGAGCTGAAAGAGTTGCATAATAGATTTCTATATCTGTCTATCATATAGAGGTAAAATCTACAAACAGGTTTTAGATAAAATGTGGCCATTTTTCTCTCAGTACTTTACCAGCTGCCCAGTGGATAACATATCCGTTCCCTGCCCAGGAAGTACCAAGGTAGTTATGTAAGGTAGTGTGCATTAGCTACTGATATCGCTGGAGCCATTTTTGGAAAAAAGAGTTCATTCTCACTTCTTCTCTATCACCTTCTTTCTTTATCCATCTGTCTACTATCTATATAATTTCTTTCTGATTATGGTATAATGTCTTGGCTATACTGCATTCAGTTGCAGTCATAAATAAATGTGACCAACACTGTATAACTTTTTGAACAGACACTGCTTCCTACTTCATAGTGTCTCAAATTGATTTCTCATGTAATTGCAGTTTCATAGACATCAGTGCCTTCCAGAGACCCTACAAATACAGGAAGCTCCTGCAGTTTTCGTGAATGATATTTTGAGAAGGGCTTCCTTATCCTCAGGAAGGAACAGTCACAAAAGACAAGGTAAGGTGATTGCCTTAATGAAAACGTATCAGAAATTACTCTCATCTTTCACAATGACAAGAGAAGAGAACGCAATTTCATTCCAGGACTCGGCTGATTACTCTCTCTCTCTCTCTCTCTCTCTCTCTCTCTCTCTCTCTCTCTCTCTCTCTCTCTCTCTCTCTCTCTCTCTCTCTCTCTCTCTCTCTCTCTCTCTCTCTCGTCGTGTGCTGTGTGTGTGTGTGTGTGTGTGTGTGTGTGTGTGTGTATGTGTGTGTGCTGTTTGTGTGTGTGAGCGTGTGCATGAGTGCGCGTATGTGTGCAAAAGACTTAATCTAAAGGAATGAAAAAAAAATGAGCGAATATCTTTTGCAAGAAGGCAAACCATAGATGACTGAGACTGAATATTAAACCTTATACTCTCTGTAATTTAGAACGAAATTGAAAATGGTCATGTAATCTAATAGGTATTATACTCTCATTTTTAAACAAGAAGAAGAGACAGAAATGTGTAATAGTCTTTCAATATGGCATAACACAGATTATGATAATTATTCTTGATTAATAACTCTCATGTTCGCGTATTGCAAAAAAAAAAAAAAACTAAGCGAATATATGAGTATTACAACAAACAATATTCCAAAACAAAAGACAGCAGAGACAAAACATTGCCTTGACCTTTCGATAATGGAAAACAAAGACCATTAACAAACAGACAACAATATCCAATTGTGATGCAATTGAATTCGCATTTAACAAAATAACCAATCAAGTCAAGAGGACGTTGCTGATATAATATACTGACATTGGATATTAGGGAGACATGAAATAGGATTTGTCATTAAATATAATGATGGCAAAATATAAAGAAACAATACAGTATTTTTTATCATAAATAAGCGAGATAAATGAACAAGATTTTATATATATATATATATATATATATATATATATATATATATATATATATATATATATATATATATATATATATATATGCATGTGTGTGTGTGATTACCTAATTGTGATTACCTAATTGTGTTTACGGGAAAGAGCCCAAAGCTCGTATCTTCCCGTCTCCTCATCGGTTCCATTTTAGACTTAGTGATACTTATCATACCTGTCCTTAAAACTATGGATTGAGATAGCATTAACTACCTCCTCGCTTAGCCAATTCCAATTATCAACTACTCTTACACTGAAAAAGTATTTCCTTACATCCTGCGAAGAAGTTTTCTTACGAAGCTTCAAGCTGTGACCTCTAGTTCTAGAGCCAGCCATATCAAAATATCGATCCCTATCCACTCTATCATAACCATGAAGGAATTTAAAGACTGTCACCATATCCCCCCTCACTCTTCTAGCTTCGAGTGATGGTAAGTCTAATTCCCTCAGCCTCTCATCATAACTGAGATTGCGTATTTCTGGCACCAGTTTCGTGGCATGTCTTTGAACTTTTTCAAGCTTAGCTATGTGCTTTTTCAAGTGCGGATTCCAAAAGGGGGCTGCATATTCGAGTTTTGGCCTCACATAGGTTACATAAATATTTCTGAACATTTCCTTGTCCATGTGCCTGAAGGCTACCCTTACATTTGATAAGAATGCATATGCTGCCCTTACTATGCCATTTATATGTATTTCTGGAGACAAATCTGCCAGTATGTTTACTCCTAGATCTCTCTCATTTTCTGTCTCTTGAAGTTGTACTCCAGCCACCGAGTAGTCAAGCTTGGGCCTTCTTGCACTTGTACCCACTCTCATTACCTTACATTTTGAAGTATTGAATTTCATTAGCCACTTTTCTGACCACTCATGCAGATTATTTAGATCCTCCTGAAGTTCTCTACCATTGTTCTCGTTTTTTACTTTCTTCACAATCTTTGCATCATCTGCAAACATATTCATGAATGAATTTACACACTCTGGTAGGTCATTTACATATACAAGGAACAAAAGTGGCCCTAAAACTGAACCCTGTGGAACTCCACTACTAACTCTTCTCCATTCAGACACTGAGTGTCTTACTCTAACCCTCTGTTCCCTTCCTTCTAAGTAAGTTTTTATCCATTCCGAAACATTTCCACCTATTTTAGCCATTGATTGCAGCTTCCTAATAAGTCTCCCATGTGGAACAGTGTCAAACGCTTTCTGGAAGTCTAGGAATATGCGTGTGTGCGTGTGCGTGCGTGCGAGCGTGTGTGTGGGTGTGTGCGTACATGTTGTTACGGATAAAGAAGTTCAGAGGCAACCGTACTCAATGAGGTGGAAATTTTGATTATATATATATATATATATATATATATATATATATATATATATATATATATATATATATATATATATATATATATATATATATATATATATATATATATATATATATATATATATATATATATAGACTGAGTACAGTCAGGCAAAAATGTGTTAAAGGAACACAAATCAAATTTGTACCTAAGGTTTAATGCAAGGCCATGTGTGCTTCTGCTGAATTCTTTGCATACCAGAGAATCTTACAGCATTAGTTCAATGAGACGGAGACGTCTTAAAGTCATATTATTAATATTTCTACTGAAGCTTCCGAGAATCACTTGGTACTACAGGGTTAAAATACAGAATTTCCAGAGTATGATGATATTCTACAGACTTTTCTAAAGGAATGACAAGTGTAATAACTTACAAACGATATGCACACACATTCATTACCGACAATTATTATGCTATGATTTTCACAGCCAGATATTGCATATCCAATTCCTGACGAACATAACTGAAAACGATGGAAACATTTTGAACTTTTTGTATACAGAGTCACATTTCAATGATCACTCAGGCTACATATTTATATGCTCTAAAGTCCATTCAAAAATTTTGCTGAAAGGAAACTCAAACTAGTGACAGGAAAGAAAATATATAATAAAAAGTAATAAAATAGCAACGCGATTGCCTTCGCTCTCTCTAAACAATTTCCATTAGCCTGATGACCTATTTTACCCTCTAAATAAGCTGATTACGTTCATGGTTAGAAAATGTGACTCTAAGCTTTGAAAAGCAGCTTAATTAACTTCTCACTGACTTCAAATGAGCCAACTACTTTGGAGCAAGCAGTCGTATTTTCATGAACGAATCTAGGATAAGTATATAAAGATTTTTTTTCTTTTTAAATGTTATTTCCCTCTTTACAGATAAAAGTGTCATTCCTTCTTCTACTTCTTCTTCCTATGCATATTTTTATTATTTTTATACAAAGAAAACAATGGCCTGTATTTTCCCTCGTGACCTAATAATAACAAACTAGCAAAGCTGGAAAATAATAAACCATAAACTCTTGTCAAAATAGCAACACAAATTCCCTGAATAAATAACCGGGGCTTTTAACCGTGTTTTTGATGACCGAATCTCATGTTTCTGTTAACGAACGTCATGTCATGGCTTCCCTTCTGGTGTCAATTTGCTGAAATCATTTCAGATGAATACGTCATTGCTGTGCAAGAGTCAGACCGTACTGTGGTTTATTTTATTCGTGAATTGTTTTCGAATAACTAAATTTATAGCAAGAACTGAAGAAGGCACTTTTTTATAGCATAGTTTAAATTATTTTAGGAATTCTCATATTTTGTGCTAAAAATGTTATATAATATTGAGATGTATTTTAGCAGATGGTCACACAATTTTTGGACGGTCTGAGGTTAGCAAGGGCATGCACTCAGGGTAACAATACATCTGCCAAAACAAGTCCTTTGCAAGAAGGCAACCGTCCTAGCCCTTGGTAGAAAAGGGAGTCTGTGACGTAAAACAGGAACAAACAAACAAACTAATTGGTTTTTGAGTGGCATATGCAGTCATAGTGTAAACATGGATAAGTAAATAAATAACCGAATTTCGAGTATCACTAATCAAGCATCATGATGGAATACATTTAATGCCATAATATAATCTTTTAAGTATTAATACATCAGTTCCAAAACGTAGCGAATATTGCTTGCAGAAGATAATTTTAAGAGATGTTGGTGACAACAATCAAGCAGTAAAAGCTTACCTGGGAAAAACTTCATTATATAATATAAAACGTATAGACAATTAATATTCAACTATTCTTGAATTACGGATTGTACTTATATAAGATAAACTCAACAAATCACCTCTGGCAAAAATAATTCATCGCTACCGATCGTCATTTATTTATGCAACTAACTTATACCCAATTGGCTCTGTCGAAGAGAACCCAAATTCATTCACTTTGGGGGAGTTAATCTCAAGATCTTCTGAGTTGGAGCAAACAAACAAACAAACATTTATTTCCATTTTGTACAATGGTTATTCAACATTAATAGTAACTTATAAGTAGACATGTAATTAAACTAATAAATAAGAGGGTAATACATATAGTTAAATTAAATGTAGCTTTCATAGAAAATAATAATGCTGTAATAAAAATGTTAACAATAATGTTAATAATAAAGTAGTAAGTATGACACTAGATACAGGATCATTATTATCGGCATCATATCCATATTTGTTTTCCTTACAATGAGAATAATTAGTTCTTAATGAGCAGCAACTATTTGTCCAAAAGAAAACTATATAGTTTGCCTTTGAAAGCTGTGAAGGAGGATGCATTTTTAAGATGCTCTGGAATATTATTCCAGAGTGTTGGCCCTTTGATAGTAATCATCTTTGAACCAGCTTCTGTGGTTGTTCTGTGAATAAAGAGCTCACTGCTCTGTCTTGTGTTGGTTCCCCTTATATCCCTGACTGTTTTGAAATCAAATAGCCAGCTAGGATAATGATGGTCCAAAATTTTGAATACAAAAACATAAATAGCATAAGCGACCTTGTTTTCTGCCCGCAGCCACCCAAGTTTATTGAGAGCTGGTGTGATGTGGTCATATTTTCTTATTCCTCCCAGGGCAACTCGAGCTGCAAAATTAATAAGCTTCTGTATTCTGTTTATCTGAGTCTTAGTGGTAGCTCCCCAAACAGTTGTGCAGTAATTAATGTGATTTAGGGCTAGAGATTCAACAATAGTTATTCGAGTGGTAGTCTCAAAATTGTCTTTTATACGTGATAAGTACATTAATGTTCCTGTAACCTTTTTGCATACCTTATCTATGTGGGAATCAAACAATATGTGGTTATCAAAGTGAATTCCTAGGTTTTTGACTGTTTTGCTAGGTGTGATAATATTGTCGCAAAAATTAATTGTTGTGTTTTCTGGAATTTGTGCTATGTGGAACCTTGAACCAATAAACAGTCTAAACCTAGGATACCATATTGTTAGTTAGCTAGACACACACAAATGGATTTCATAAACGCATCTGACGCGGTTCTGTGTATGGCTAAGATCCCGCAAGGGATCCTAGCCATACACAGAACCGCGTCAGATGCATTTATGAAATCCATTTGTGTGTGTCTAGCTAACTAACAATATGGTATCCTAGGTTTACACTGTTTAAGAAATCGGGATCCTAGCCATACACAGAATCGCGTCAGCTACGTTTAAGAAATCCATTTGTGTTTGTCTAGCTAACTAACAATATGGTATCCTGGGTTTACACCGTTTAAGAAATCGGGCCAAAGAGATGGCTATGAAAACATAAATCTCTTTACTCGGCTTAATTTTCGTTTATGGACTTAGAGTGAGAAACTGAGGGATTAAAATTAAGCATAACTCGGTCCTCCATATGAACTAGCAAATATAACAATAATAAACTATATCATTATCCCTCCTACAGAGCCAACGGACGTAATTTGAAAAAAAAAAAAAAAAAAAACACACACACACACACACACACACACACACACACACACACACACATATATATATATATATATATATATATATATATATAT
>JAXCGZ010004169.1:17500-30000 GCA_037179515.1 Halocaridina rubra
CAACCTTACAGCTTATATTCTATGCTAGGTTATGTGGTGTATTTGGTGGCTTCTGGCACAGTAATTATGTGTCCTAGGTTCGAGTACTGGTTGGAGTAAAATATGATTCGCGTTTTCACATATAGTAATGTGCTTATTTGATTATTGTTGATCCCTAATTAGGCAGAAATTTGAATTAAATGCGAAAACGAAGTCACGAGTGAGGTTGGGAGAAACTGTAATATGAACAAAACGGCATTCAGATAGAAAACGTTCATTCCTAGTATAGCAGTTAAGCTGTAAAGTTGGTTTCGCTTTTAGACCTTCTATGGTGTAGTTGGTAGCGCCTTGGCACAGTAATTATGTGTCCTTAGTGGGAGTCCCGGTCTGGGTAAAATATGTTATATATATATATATATATATATATATATATATATATATATATATATATATATATATATATATATATATATATATATATATATATATATATATATATACATAAAATATACCATATGGCATATAGTTGCACACGCTCAGGCCCATAAAGCATACCAGACTACAGTAAAGCATACATATATTAAAAAAATATGAATAATATGATATACAGCTATTACAAAAAAATAAGTTATACATGCAAAAATAAATATACGGAATAAGTATATTAAGCAAAAAAAGACACACACAAGCTTACGCACATACTACTATAACAACAACTCTCTCTGTCTGTCTGTCTGTCTGTCTGTCTGTCTGTCTGTCTGTCTGTCTGTCTGTCTGTCTGTCTGTCTGTCTGTCTGTCTGTCTCTCTCTCTCTCTCTCTCTCTCTCTCTCTCTCTCTCTCTCTCTCTCTCTCTCTCTCTCTCTCTCTCTCTCTCTCTCACACACACACATTAATGCAAAACCACAGATAATAATGCGATCACAATGATCCATTGCACCAGTAAGTCATATATAAAAAAGTTCATTATTGGAGGAGGAGGAGGAGGAGGAGGAGGAGGAGGAGGAGGAGGAGGAGGAGGAGGAGGAGGAGGAGGAGGAGGAGGAGAAGGAGGTTAATAATAAAACCCAGGTTTGAGAGTTCCCAGAAGCACTCTAAGAGTTGAAGTGCAAAGTTTGAACTTGTGTTTGCTCTCTTAAGTCATTCCAACTTTGGGCTCGTTAACTCAAAACCAAAGGGGTCCTTAACCTCTCCCCCTCTCCCCCATTCTTAGGGGCAGGAAGTTGAAGAAGACAAGGAATTACTGGCGGCCTCAAAAATAGGTCAAGGATATTTACAGTAAAAAAAAACTCTTATTGTTTTCTTTGTTCCTCTTTAGCGATTACTATGTGTTGGGATGCCTTAGACAGAATTTTATATAATATCAGAAACTTTGGAATCTACTCTCTTTTAAACTGCTGGGGAAAGTATTAATTACATATCAATTACGATCGCTATTATCATCAATAAATAAGTTTATAAAAACTTAGAACTTTTTTATCACTGTATGTATATACTGCATATCGATAAACGTATGTATGTATGTATGTATATAGGTAGGTAGGTATGCATGTATGTAGGTATGTATGTATGTATGTATGTATGTATGTATGTATGTATGTATGTATGTATGTATGTATGTATGTATGTATGTATGTATGTATGTATGTATGTATGTATGTATGTATGTATGTATGTATGTGTTTGTGTGTATGTGTATGTGTGTGCGTTTGAACATTGTGTGAATTCACCCCCTCTGCATATTAGATTTCATTTTGCATTATTTATTTGCACATCTTCTGACTGTAATATCATTTCCCCTCTAAATAAATGATCAAGCTAAGAAAGGGTTTATCAGCCAATGGTAAGAGGGGCGGAAGTTACTGCCATGACTTCCTTATCAATAACAATAACACTGAATGCACACATCCCTTCCTCCCTTTTAAGTGTCACCCTTATTCCCAATTCGAATAAGGGTGAATACAGACCACGTCGGAACTGGGGAATTAATGCTGGAAAACTCACGTTTTCAGGATGGTTACTTCCCGACTTGCGTACTCTACCACTGATATACCGCTCCCCCCAAACCCCCACTTTTATCGTGTGTCACCATCAAGTAGCAAACTCACCTCGTTTAAGCGACCTCAGGTGAAAAGAGATCAAATAAATAAAAAAAAACAACAACTGGAAAATCAAAGATGGTATAAGAATTAAAATCTTTATTCAGAAATCGATTAAAAGAACCTAAACAGAAAAAAAAGAAAAAAAAAAGATAAAGGCCATATACTTGGAATAGTAAAAGGGAAAAAATATAATTCTAAAATGATAAAGGAATGAATTACCGGCAGAGGGGAAACAGAGATATGAGCTACAAAACCCAATGCACTCACTGACACATGAAACTGTGAGAGGGAGAAAGTTGGTGTTGCTAAAAAGGGACTTTGACTGTCCTAGTCTTTGTTGTGATTATAAATACAATATATTCCACGGCTTAGAGTAATATCAATTTTCTTCTTATGATATCTATTTTCTATCTGCCTTGGGTGTTTCCCCTAATTGGAGGGTAGCCGACATAAAAAAAAAAGAAAAAATAAGGGGATTACTTTGCTCTTTGGGCAATGACAAGGGAACTAGCGACCGTTCAAATGGCACTGCTGGAGTGCCACAGCCCATCCTCCCGGCTCTTCCACAACCTGCGTTGCTTCATGAATGCCAACTCCCCTACTGCTCCTACCACAGGAATACCTCTTATGATAAAAACTATAAAGACTGCGTAGGACGTGTATTCCCACATAAAACTGGCCCTATCAACTCCAAACACTCAATGAGTACATCATTAGATGTAAGGTCAGTAAAACAGTGTTTCTCCCAGCATCGACAATGGCAGAAATGCCCGTTATACAGCTCTCATAAAAAAAAAATAGCAACATATAGACGCATGCAGGAATACAGGAGTCCTTCTCTAAAAGTTTACAAAGCCTTGAGTTTAGGTCAGTAATCAATAGTCAATAAATTCTTGAAAATAATGCATACATACATATACACATGCCTCATTCCCCCTTGTAAGGGGGGTGGCAAAGCCAAGAAACGCGCATTCACCACAATCCACACACACCTCAACCACTCCTTTCATGAAAATAATGAAGGGAATTAAATTCTATATATTCTCTTTGCACGGTCTGGAACCCAATTGGCAGAGGGGAAGTTCCATTAGTACTATTCTTCAATAATTCTACGTTTCCCCTCTTGCTGATCTATACAATATAATAAAGAAAGCAGAGTTATAAAATAATAAGAGAGTTGCCTTTAATTATGGCTTAGATTTTCTGTTTTTTTGATGTTGTTACAATCTAGTAAAAGACTTAAACAAATAACTGAATTGTATTAAAATGTTAGCAGCATAAAGTGAACGGAAGAATGTATGAATAAGAATATGGAAATTAATCAGATAATAAATAAAGGCATTCATCAATAGTTTATCTAAAAAAAAAAAATATATATATATATATATATATAAATATATATATATATATATATATATATATATATATATATATATATATATATATATAAATTATGTAAATAAAAAAATCTTTAAAATGAATAAGCAAATAATATATATATATATATATATATATATATATATATATATATATATATATATATATATATATATATATATATATATATATATATATATATATATATATATATATATATATATATATATATATAACCAATTAAGCACATTACATATGTGAAAACATGAATCATATTTTACCCCGACCGGGACTCGAACCTAGGACTTATAATTACTAAGTCAAGGCGCTACCAACTACACACCACAGAAGGTATTAAAGGAATCCAACCTTATAGCTTATATCTGCTATACTTTGGAATGAACGCATTCTACCTGAATGCCACTATGTTCATATTACACATTCCCCAACCTCACTAGTGGCTTCATTTTCGCATTTAATACAATTCTCAATCTCAGTAATTATAGTAATTATAGTAATTGTAAGTCCTAGGTTCGAGTACTTGTCGGGGTAAAATATGATTCATATATATATATATATATATATATATATATATATATATATATATATATATATATATATATATATATATATATATATATATATATATATATAAGCACACAAATAAACTTATCAGCAAAAAAGTACACACGAAACACTCATTAATGTAAAAAAAAAAAAACCAGTGCATACAAGTTGTTTTGGTAATTCTTTCTGTATATTTTGTCACAGTTATAAAGCACAAAGAGAGTTTTGGGCGATATCTTTGACGCTGATGCCAAAGTAAGCGCTTTAATGTCTCCTCATAATGCGTTTGCATGTTGTGGGTAAAAGTAATGCAGTCGAAACGCGTTGTGCGTCTGTTTACCACACCATCACTTGTTTATCAGACACGACATATGATTTATAGAACATTCCTGAACCCATATATATATATATATATATATATATATATATATATATATATATATATATATATATATATATATATATATATATATATATATATATATATATAAATATATATATATATATATATATATATATATATATATATATATATATATATATATATATATATATATATATATATGTATATATATATATATATATATATATATATATATATATATATATATATATATATATATATATATATATATATATATATATATATATATATTTACATACATATATATATATATATATATATATATATATATATATATATATATATATATATATATATATATATATATATATATATATATATATATGGGTGTGTGTGTGTGTGTGCGTGTGTGTGTGTGAGGGAAAAGGGAAAGCAACCATTAAAGGAAAACAAAACTTGAAAGACACATTAGCTACTAAATATACAAATAGAAAAAGAAAATAAAAAAGTCTTCTTACTTAAAAAACCGGAAAATCAACCGTATATCAGAGATGTTATGAAGCCATCGTGAATGGCGACAAAGTTTGCAAACTCCAGAGAGAGGAAGTCATCAAGAGAACCTCAAAACGCCAGCTGCCAAGTCCTTTGGCAGTAGAGCTATCAGGCATGGATATATATATATATATATATATATATATATATATATATATATATATATATATATATATATATATATATATATATATATATATATGTATATATATATATATATATATATATATATATATATATATATATATATATATATATATATATATATATATATATATATATATATATATATATATATATATATATATATATATATATATAGGGTGCATGCACACATGCACTCATATAGACACGCACGCTCGCACACACGCACGCTCACACACACGCACGCACGCACGCACGTACACACACATACATACATACATACATACATACATACATACATACATACATACATACATACATACATACATACATACATACATACATACATACATACATACCCATTCACTGTAAGATATAATATCGTCTACCCACTATATTATGCTACAGATTTTAGAAGGCATTCATAGAGCCTTTCCACACTGCCATCCAAAAAGTAATTCTCAAATGATCATTTCTAAGTCGAAATTTTCCTCTCAATACGTTACTAACAACAAATACACTTTAAGTGAAAAACAAAAGGAAAAAAGTATAGTAATTATTAGATGACTCTTTTCTCTTTTTTGGAATGAGTTTTCCTTGCTACTCATGATCAATAAACATCATTTAATAAAACAATTCATTCCATGAAATGTCTCATTCATCCTATACTTACAGCAATACTTTGGATGCCATTGTTACATTTATATTATGATACAAATTCTCAGGAAATACATCCACCCACGAACTAGGTGAGGAAGCTAGTTCATATCGGTGACGGAGAGGGTTGGTTCCAGGAAGGTCATCCGGCCATAAAGCTTTGAGCCAAGACCAACCAATATCCTTAAACAAGTTATTGAAATTAAGGGATACCATATAAATAATGGAAAGAGTAGTCACCGTGGCTCAAGCGGTAGCCTTCGCGACTTTGAGGCGTCAGATCGAAGGTTCGCGCCCCGTCACGGTCTGAGGTTAGCAAGGGCATGCACTCAGGGTAACGATTACATCTGCCAAAACAAGTCCTTCGCAAGAAGGCAACCGTCCAATCCCTTAGTAGAAAAGGGAGTCCGTGACGTAAAACCGGAACAATATAAATAATGGAAAGAGTTAGTCGTGAAATATAAGGAGACTGTTTGCAAATACACTTAAAGGTTCAAAATACATAGGAAAGATTAAAAAAAAAAAAAATACTGTTTTGAAGGAATGAACAGAATTTTGCCTATAATTATATTTCAGTTTTATTGACTTTTCAAGGTTTTCTATAATCGCAGAGTCAATATCAAAATGCCTTACCAAAGACGACATTATGGATATTTATGGTTGTCCCCTTTATCTAGGGATTTAACTGGGATGGGGTTTTTGTGCTATGAAAGTAGAAGGTAATTTACATTTTGCACAATAAATCTTAGAGAATAATAGGTTTATAAGAAAAAAAATATTGCAAAACAATACCAATCATGCACTGACTTTCTTAGTTAATATATATATATATATATATATATATATATATATATATATATATATATATATATATATATATATATATATATATATATATATATATATATATATATATATATATATATATATATATATATATATATATATATATATATATATATATAATATATATATATATATATAATTTTTTTTACCTCGAATTTACCTCAATTACTTTTGCAAGTAATTCGCACATTCGATTATTAAAAAATCATGATCAGAGCCAGAAATCATTTTGATTAATGGCAGGTATTTCTCTTGGTATAAATGGTCACACACACACACACACACACACACACACACACACACACACACACAGAATATTTATGTAACCTATGTGAGGCCAAAACTCGAATATGCAGCCCCCTTTTGGAATCCGCACTTGAAAAAGCACATAGCTAAGCTTGAAAAAGTTCAAAGACATGCCACGAAACTGGTGCCAGAAATACGCAATCTCAGTTATGATGAGAGGCTGAGGGAATTAGACTTACCATCACTGGAAGCTAGAAGAGTGAGGGGGGATATGGTGACAGTCTTTTAATTCCTTCATGGTTATGATAGAGTGGATAGGGATCGATATTTAGATATGGCTGGCTCTAGAACTAGAGGTCATAGTTTGAAGCTTCGTAAGAAAACTTCTTTGCAGGATGTAAGGAAATACTCTTTCAGTGTAAGAGTAGTTGATAATTGGAATTGGCTAAGCGAGGAGGTAGTTAATGCTATCTCAATCCATAGTTTTAAGGACAGGTATGATAAGTATCACTAAGTCTAAAATGGAACCGATCAGGAGACGGGAAGATACGAGCTTTGGGCTCTTTCCCGTAAACACAATTAGGTAATCACAATTAGGTAATCTCCACACACACACACACACACACACACACACACACACACACACACACACACACACACACACACACACACACACACACATATATGTAAAACATGATAACTGCTGGATGGGCACATCTGTCCTTATCAAGAGATTAAGTAAGTCAAGATACTGTTTAAACACAAATTCCCCACACAATCACTGACAGTCACTGACAGTGATTGCTAAAGCATGGAACTGACACAACTTCCCTCCCCCTCCTTATCCCTAGTCGCTCAACTCAAGAGAAGCTGAACAAAGCCCCCCCCCCCCTTGCCCTGGGAAGTTAATTTTGGGACCTCCTGAATGAGAGAAGGACAACCTATCCACGGTCCTACCGAAGCTACAGAATATATTACCGAAATTCCCTTATCAGTCACAAAATCTCATAGAGAGTTAAATATTTAATGTACAACAGCAGTATCATATAAAGTGTCTGCTTGTCCAGGTTCTTTGATGGTTGGGCCTTTTGTTTACCCATAAACAGTTTAAAAAAATACCTATCATATTATTTCTATTAATTATTCAGTAACGTCTGTATTTTCTTTTGTGACCATTTTTATTTCAATGATTATCACTCTAAAGTCCCTCAGATCATGCCACCAAAGGTCTGCTACACACTTACCATGCGTGTGTGTTTGTGTGTGCGTGCATGCATGCATGCGTGTGCGTGTGTGTGTGTGTGTCCGTGTGTGCTTGCGTGTGTCCGTGTGTGTGTGTGTGCTTAACTCTTCAATTTCAAACCTCAAGACATCTTACCTTAATCACAACAGAGAAAAAAGAACATCATTTGGAGAGAGCTATACATTTTCCCTCACTCTCAGGAGACTTCTCGAACACATGAAGTCTCTTCTGTATGATAGAATTCCTAATTTCGTCCACCCTTGGGTTATTTATATCCCTTAGAATTAGCTTCACAGATTCAACTGCCTACAACAAAAACATTCTTTGCTTTTACTCACATCCCACTTTTGGTCTCACTAAACTAACCAGAAATGGCAGACGGCCAAGGAAAGAATATATGTGGGAGCATTTATTTACTCTTTTTTTTCCGGATATTATCATGCTCCCAAAAGCAAGGCGTTGCTTTTAGAATCGCTAAGGCCATTTGGACAGCTTTTATGTCTCCGGCTGAGATAATGGGGAAAGGGGGGGAAGGGGGGCCTCTAAGGAAGAAGACCAAAAGGAAAAGCAGACGCATTAAAGACGAGTAAATTGCAGATATTGTTTCCATCCGGCATGAAAGAGCTAAAGCATGAAATAATTGTGAGGAAATTCTTAATGTTAAACTTAGCCAAAATATTGATGCAGATAATAATTGAATAAAACCAATAAGTATGCGATGAGCAGAGACAAAATAGTTTTTTTTAATGACAAGCAAACATATGAACTAGCACTGAATATAGAGTTAAAGTACGAAAAGGAAACAAATAATAATTAAAAAAGAACAATGACTTAATAACAGCAATTGCAGTCAAATGGATTGATAATTGCAACTACTGCAGCACAAAAGGTGAAAACAAGCACTTAATCAAATAATGTTGCAATACATAAACTGCGCAACAGCTCTTATAAACATACATAGGAAAATATCAAAGATTCAAGACAAAAAACATTCTTAGTAACAAAAATGAGCAAATGCAAAAACAAAACAAAACGATGAATAAAAGAAAATACTGTAAAAGAATGAACAACAGAAAAAAGTTAGAAAGATAGGAAATAACATCTAAAAGCAACCAAAAGAAAAAATCAACATGACAAAAACTTATTCTCTTCCAAATTCATACGCAGCTGTTGATAAAAGACATTCACATTGGAGATTTGAAAGCGATCCAAAATGCACTCTTTGTATTTAAGAAACTGAGTGAAAAGGGTTATTTGATATTAATTCGCAGATGGTGGTCCAAAAAATTCACTACCTTCATAGCCAGAATAAAACAAATTCAGACATTCCATCTGTGCTGTTTCATTTTGGATAAAAAATATTCGTTGGTTCATTATAGTAATAATAATAATAGAAAAAAAAACCTTGCTGTTTCAGATGGTACTGGATAAATATAACTAAAGAAAACGGAATAGTCTCTTTCGTTTTCTATGCTTTGTAATAGCACGGTATGATACGCGACCAGTACGTATATGCAATATAGCTCAGATACTAGTGCTTGGCTAACACTTTTTTGGGCAGTGAGTTCGAATCCCAGTTAGGATTACAAGTTGGTTACGTTCAAGGGGAGATCAAGAGCTGTGCGGCCCCAAAGCTGCTCTCTGACTTTAAAGTTAAAATATTCATACACTTCCTGAACGAAAGAAAACATTGTGCTATATTTTGATCTGGATATCAAAATTTGTACAGAGAACAGAAGAACTTTTTATATTTTCTTTGAATTCTAAGCATGTAAGGAAATACATGACTCATAATACGCACACAGTGCCTAGCTGAATGGCTTGACATTGGCCCGATTTCTTAAACAGTGTAAATCCTAGGATACCATATTGTTAGTTAGCTAGACACACACAAATGGATTTCATAAACGCATCTGACGCGGTTCTGTGTATGGTTAGGATCCCGTACGGGATCCTTAGCCATACACAGAACCGCGTCAGATGCGTTTATGAAATCCATATGTGTGTGTCTAGCTAACTAACAATATGGTATCCTAGGTTTACACTGTTTAAGAAATCGGGCCATTGCCTCATACACTAAAGTCAAAGGATTGGAATTAAGGCGGTAGCTTATAAAGAAATCTCTTCACTAAGACTGTATTGATATGTGTGAGGGTTTTCTTATATAACGCTTTATTACTTCAGTATCCTGGCTGAATATACTATTATTTGACTGAAGTCATTAGAAAAAACCACATTGTTTAGGGCACTGGTTGAAATAGAGGACAACACTGCCAATTTTCCCATCTTTACAATATATATATATATATATATATATATATATATATATATATATATATATATATATATATATATATATATATATATATATATATATATATATATATATATATATATATACATAAGTATACAATACAGCCTACTTAATAAAATAGATAAATATATAACAAATCAATGCCAAAATAAATACACAGATAAATAAATAAACAAAGCAAAACATATCGATCAGAGAATCAATATACAAATAAACATATAAAGTGATAAAGAATATAAAACGATATTTACTATAAGAATAAAGACTATCCACGATATAATAAAAAAAGATGACGATCACCGATATTTTGTGCCAATATGAGTATTATCAGGAAATTTAGAGGTTGTTACGCAAGGAAGGGAAAATCGCACTTTTGGCTTGTTTGGATTCATGAGGGAAACTCTTGGTGGTGAGACTTCTACACCTGGTCTCACTTCAGCCTTTTTGTAGAAGTGAAAATAAAAATATTATTATGAATTCTAGAAGAGGAAAATACATTAAGTATTCTATAGGATGAGTATGTATACATTTATTTGTTTAGTGTGTTACTTTGAATGAGACCGAGGTTACTGTTCTAACATTGGTTACACATATTTGATGTGTACTGATACGGAATGCTAAGATGGCTTTGGTTATAGTACGAGGGACGACACTACTTTTTCCTATAGAATATTTAGATAATAAGCAAAAGATGCGTATAGAATGGCTATTTTGTCCTTACTGAAGCTGGACTAATGGAAATACTGTTCCATCTCTGGCCCCAAACATCTCACAGTATGTGACAAAAGACGCATCTGAGTTGACAGAGGGTAACAAATGAGGAATGGCGCTGAACTCCATTTCCTATCTACCAAGAGGTTCTGGAAAAAAAAATCTGTACAAACCACACTGAGAAAAGTCGAACTAGGCACTGTCTAAGTGATTTATATATAATGCAATTGTTAATAACATTTCTATATCGAACTTTGCGTTTAATGCCTAAGAATAATTTCATTAACCTACTGATCCGAATTAAATAATATAAAAAAGTATAATAAAAAAAGTAATATATTTTTTTTTCACTTATATTTCACCATTACTCCCTCACTCACATCTCTTGTTGTCCCGTTTTACGCTCACGGACACCCTTTTCTACCAAGGGCTAGGACGGCTGCCTTCTTGCGAAGGCCTTGTTTTGGCATATGTAATCACTACCATGAGTGCATGCCCTTGCTAACCTCAGACCGTGACGGGGCGCGAACCCTCGACCTGACGTCTCAGAGTCGAGGACGCTACCGCTTGAGCCACGGTGATTACCCTCACTGACATCTCTAATTCTGCTATTTGAACGTAACATAAAAAAATCAAAGTCATATCCTAACACTGTCATTAATATATAAAAGGATCAATAAACACAAAAATCTAAGTTTGGCGAAATGAAATAATGAAACTCTCATTAATATTTCAAACATTAACTCACTCTCTCACTTCTTATCTCTGGCCAACGTACATAATGAACAATAACAAACCCATATCTATAATGACTTACTATAATAATATAGAGTTATATATAGAAATTAAATAAATACATATCATAGGGATCTGGGCAATAAGCACACACAAAAAAAAAGGTTCCAAAATATTTTCCATAAATTCCTTCCCTGGAAATATCTTCTCATAAACAATGACTATAATCTCCTTTCATCCAGACTCCGAAAAATATAGCCTGTACGTGGACACACATACATATATGCACATGAAAAACTGTTTACTAATATTTCAAGTACTGGGATTTAAACAGTGTTTTGTAAAAACAACAGGGACGTATAAGCATGAGGGCACAGACTCATTTGTAAATAAATGTATGCATTGGTTTCAGTAAAAAAAAAAAAAAAAAAAAAAAAAAAAAAAAAAAAATATATATATATATATATATATATATATATATATATATATATATATATATATATATATATATATATATATATATATATATATATATATATATATATATATATATATAGGGTAAAGATAAGGGAAAAAACGTCCATCATATATCATATATAAGATAAATAAATATAAGCAAGTAATTGAAACTAATAAGAAACGATAAATAAGAAAAACAACATAAT
>JAXCGZ010004169.1:35000-45000 GCA_037179515.1 Halocaridina rubra
CACACACACACACACACACACACACACACACACACACACACACACACACACACACAGACAGACAGAGAGAGAGAGAGAGAGAGAGAGAGAGAGAGAGAGAGAGAGAGAGAGAGAGAGAGAGAGAGAGAGAGAGAGAGAGAGAGAGAGAGAGAGAGAGAGAGAGTTAAGACTTTTATTTCCACAGGAACTTTGCTTGAGAAGTTGTATAAACTATGGACTGAACTGAAGAAGGAAAGATTTTGGCACAGGTCTTGAAGGTGTTTTCATCTTTCATTTGTAATTTTTATTTCCTTTTAATTTTCTTTGGTTTCCTCTTTTTTATCTATTCTCCTCTTCTGTTTCTTTTTATCCATTTCTTTCTCTGGCTTTTCTTCCATGACTGTATATAAAAATGGGAAGCTTTTGAAACATCTTATAAGATTTCTTCACTTCATTTTTCTTCTTTTTTTTATCTTATTTATTGTGCTGAGATTTTTTTTAATCTATTTTCTAGTATTTTTTCTTTATTTTCTTCCAATAAAAAGAGAAGGTATCAATTATATGTATGTGTGTGTGTGTGTGTGTGTGTGTGTGTGTGTGTGTGTGTGTGTGTGTGTGTGTGTGTGTGTGAGTCTTTAATCACCAGTTTCTTTTCATTTTCACGTCATCTTCCTCTTACCCTTCTCTCTTTTTGTTTTCCTCCACAACAATGCTGAAGAAGGGAAAATATTGACACGTGTTGAAGGGGAAACAGATTTTATTTATTTCTAGTCATCATCTTTTTACATCTTTCCCTTTCTTTCTCTTTGGTATTTAAGGAAGAAGAGTGGAAAGATATAGTTTTTTTTTTATTATTATTTACCTTCTCTCATTTCTATATAATTTCCATTAATTCTGAAGACGGACAGCTGCTAACACTCCAATTTGGGCAAATATTTTAATTTTTTTTATGTCTTTTTGTGTTAGGTTTCCTGATACTTCACAATTACTACATGAAATCTATCCTTCTCAGTATCATTATTCCAACTTTTAACATCACTTATCTTTGTTTATTGCATTAGTTCCAGGTAATGTGCAATGACCTGATATAACCTTTGTATTATTGTCCTTTGATATAAATTTATTTTATCATCATTCTCATTCTATTTTAAAGATGCTTGCGGGAAATGTAATATGAAATGTTTTTACAAAGGTTTTTAACAGGATTCTATAGTTTCTCTACCACTTTCCAGAATTCTATAGTTTCCCTACAAGCTTCCAGGATTCTATAGTTTATAAGTTTCAATAGGCTAATCAAAGCTTTTACTAGAAGAGGTATCCAGAAAAAATTTCACGAGGTTACTTCACCAAAATAACTGCAATGAGAGAACATTCTCTCAGGAAAAATAAAAATAATACCTCTTCCTCATCCTTGAAATGCGTTTTGGAAATTGGAAATATCAAGGGTTTAGGATGCTCATATCAGAACCTAATAAACTAATAATGAAACAATCTTAAATATTCCAACGCGTGAATATCACGAGAAACTAATTAGAGGATAAAATCATATATTAATATTGTATATTTGATGCAATAGACAATGGGGTCTTACATAGATGAACCCTGATTGCAAGGGTCAATGATTAATATGATAATAATTATAATAATAATAATAAAGATAAAGATAAAGATAAAGATAAAGATAAAAATGATGATGATAATAATAATACTAATAATAATAATAATAATAATAATAATAATAATAATAATAATAATAATAATAATAATAATAATAATAATAATAATAATAATAATAATTATTATTATTATTATTATTCTAATATTATTATTATTATTATTATTATTATTATTATTATTATTATTATTATTATTATTATTATTATTAGTATTATTATTATTATTATTATTATTATCATTATTACTACTTCCTTTTGCCTGTAAATTAGAAAATTAATGTCCTTCTGTCACACCTCCAAGACAGTTCATATAAGGAACATGAAATATTTCTAACTTATCTTTGTACTTCAATGACATATTGCAAGAGTTTCCATGTTCATAAATATAATGCCAATCTCTATTAAGAATGCTCAAAGAAGCCTTAATTATGCAAATAATGCTTGATATATATATATAAATATATATATATATATATATATATATATATATATATATATATATATATATATATATATATATATATATTTATATATATATAGTAGTCTCCGTGGCTAAATGGTTGCGTCCGCGACTCTGTCTCGGCAGGTCGAGGGTTCGCGCCCGTCACGGACTGAGGTTAGTAAGGGCATACACTCAGGGAAACGATTACACATGCCAAAACAAGTCCTTCGCAAGAAGGCATCCGTCCTAGCCCTTACTTCTATGAAAAAGGGAGTTCGAGACGTAAAACCGAATCAATCATATATATATATATATATATATATATATATATATATATATATATATATATATATATATATATATATATAAATAAATAAATATATGTATATATATATATATATATATATATATATATATATATATATATATATATATATATATATATATATATATATATATACACACACACACACACACACTCACACTCCAAACAACCAATTGTATTCATATATCATGCTGTGCATAATAATTTTCTTTATAAAATGGACAAAGGTATTCAATAAATTAAATTTTTGTAATGTAGTGTATATAAACATGCGCAATACATTAAAAAATATTACTGTAATCCACGATAAATAACACCCAGCTTATTACTTAAATACAAACATACATCGTAGATAATATCCGCAGATACTCCATAATCTAGTGTATAAATATCAAGTCATCTTTTATACTCAAAAACATTCTATCTACCCATCTCTTTCTCTTCCATTGATATCCTCTCCCGCTCATGAAGGGTCGCTGAACAAAGGCCTAATGACTTATTCAATCCAAACATCCTCCCTATTTATCCCAGTCCGGGGGGACAGACACTGGACTCGGTTTCTTGCTCTTCCCCCTTCCCCCCTCCTGTTCCCTAGCATTAGTTGCAAGGTAAGTAGTAATTGCATAGCAACGAATATAGGCATTAAACATTTAAGCTAGTGAATAAATAAATACATAAATAAATAAATAAATAAATAAATAAATAAATAAATAAATAAATAAATAAACAAATGAATAAATAGATAAATAGATGAATGAATGAATAAAAAATAAAAAATAAAAAAATAGATAGATAGATAGATAGATAAATTAATAAATAAATAAATAAATAGATAAATAAATAAATAAATAAATAAATAAATAAATAGATAGATAAATAAATACATAAATAAATAAATGAATAAATACAAAATAGTCAAAAACTAAAAAAATAAATAAGCCCATACAAATAAACAAATAAAAAATCATTTATGCAAGTAACAGTGTATACATGCAAACATGAATATAAAAAAAGTAAGTAAAAATACTGGAGTAAAGAATGATACACAGTCTTAAAAATTCAATAATTAAAGTGAATTGAAATAAATAAATATAAAAATAAAATATTAAATATTATATGAAAGATACCAACCAAAAAAAGAAATAAATGAAATAATAAATATATATTAATGAACAAAAATTAAATGAAAATATATATATATATATATATATATATATATATATATATATATATATATATATATATATATATATATATATATATATATATATATATATATATATATATATATATATATAAACTGTTGTAGCGAGGCATGGCACGTTCAGAAAGTCCATGTACAAATGATTCAAAACTCATTTTGCCTCTTGGCATCAGACAAGACGGGAGGTCGAGATTGCAATATGGAATAGAAATTAAATTTGTGGAGGAGATGAGAGTCACATATCCATATTCTAATCCACAGTTCTTGGAATTCCATTCCATATGGAATCGGTTTCAGGTATGTCATTTAGAGGATGGGAATCGTTCACGGGAATATAGATTAAAATACAGTACGCAGAAGTCTTTCCAAAATACTGGTATTTTTCTTTATATCAGAAATAAACCCTGAGTTTACATATGTGTGTGTGTGTGTGTGTGTGTGTGTGTGTGTGTGTGTGTGTGTGTGTGTGTGTGTGGGTGGGTGGGTGGGTGGGTGGGTGCGTGCGTGCGTGCGTGCGTGCGTGCGTGCGTGCGTGCGTGCGTGCGTGTGTGTGTGCGTGTGTGTGTGTGTGTGTGTGTGTGTGTGTGTGTGTGTGTGTGTGTGGAAAGTTTCATAAAGTAACAGAGCCTTATGGTGAAATATTTTAATATATTTTCCCTTTGATCTGTGTTGTAACAAAAATGGGCCGGTACAGAGGAACAATGGTATGTACTATATACAATGGAAGAGAGAAAATGAGTCGCTGGTGATTACATCCAGAGCGTAGGTTACGCAACTACGCCAAGGGCCTTTGGAGAGAATTTCAGACCGGATATACCAGAACTGAACAAGTCTAGCATGCAGCGTCGCCATGGCTAAGTTCAAAACAAATGGAGTTCTCATGATCAAAATTAGAAGAAAAAAAATTGAAGCACAATGATGACAAAGGAAAAATTGTTGACAGGGGAAAACACCACGTTAAAAGAAATTAAGGAGAATTTTCCTTCAGTAAGTAAAAGAACCAGTAACACATTACTTACGTATTCACAAGTGTCTGCATTTTAAAGATATTAGCTTAAGATAAATGGATGTATAAACTCTCTAACTCTACACCCTTGCACAATTCATTAAATAATTGCAATTCTTACATTAGAATATATATATATATATATATATATATATATATATATATATATATATATATATATATATATATATATGTATATATATATATATATATATATATATATATATATATATATATATATATATATATATATATATATATAATATAAATACATATATATATATATATATATATATATATATATATATATATATATATATATATACATATATATATATATATATATATATATATATATATATATATATATATATATATATATATATATATATATATATATATGTATATATATACATATATATATATATATATATATATATATATATATATATATATATATATATATATATATATACATATATATATATATATATATATATATATATATATATATATATATATATATATACATATATATATATATATATATATATATATATATATATATATATATATATATATATATATATATATATATATATATATATATATATATATATATATATATATATATATATATATATATATAAATACACATACATATACATATACACATACATATACATATACACATACATATATATATATATATATATATATATATATATATATATATATATATATATATATATATATATATATATATATATATATATATATATATATATATATATGTCCACAAGTAATCTTGTATTCAAATTAAGTATTGAATTCCTAATTCCAAAAAAGAAAGAGATTCTGTTTCATCAAAGACTCATTGACATAAGTAAAAATTATAATTTGCCAAAATATCCTCAAAATGGCCATTCAACAACCGGGATCGGAATCCAGAAGTAATCTCATCGGGCTCGACAGGTAATAAAAGGAAGGAACAATACAAAGAATAATTATTTTTTTCTCAACTTTTTTCTTCTTTCCTGTACTATTTTCAGCATCTCTCTCTCTCTCTCTCTCTCTCTCTCTCTCTCTCTCTCTCTCTCTCTCTCTCTCTCTCTCTCTCTCTCTCTCTCTCTCTCTCTCTCTCTCTCTATCTATCTATCTATCTATCTATCAATCTATCAATCTATCAATCTATCTATCTATCTATCTATCTATCTATCTATCTATCTATCTATCTATCTATCGATCGATCGATAGATCGATCGATAGATAGATAGTTCCTGGGTTCATCCAGTGAGGACGTGCTTCCAGTAGCTCTAATCTTGACCAAACTTAGTACAATGGAGAGTGGTGGTGTTCTTTGTGCTGGTGGTGTTAGTGGTAGTGGTGTTGGTGGTGGTGTCGTTGTCGGTGCTGTTTGTGGCTGTGCTGGGGATTTGTCCTCGTCTGACGCAAGCAAACTCATTTTTAATTTAAGAAATGAGTTGGCCGCAGTCAGGCAGGAGGTTAGATCCTTAGCTGAGGAGAACAGGGATCTGAGAGGTAAAGTAGAGGTGTTAACCAGGAAGGGTCGATTGAATAATGAAGACGACTGGAAAGTTGTGAAGAAGGGTTCAACGAAAATGGTTCTTAAGAAAAATGATACTTTTAGACTACAGGTTGCTAATTCATTTAGGTCACTTAGAGATGAATGTGACAGTGGCGGCAGCAATTCTTCAGGAACCATAGAGTCAGATAGGTGTACTAGCGATCGTAAAAATGGAAGTGGGAAAAGCTCTCAGGTCAAGAGCCTAGGTAAGTCTCCCAAGGTCGGAGTAACCCATCCTCCGGATAAGTCTCGTTCTTTGGTAATTGTAGGGGATTCACTATGCAGATATGTAGACAGGAAACTCAGGCATAGAGTTAGAGGAAAATATTTTTTCCCTGGAGCAGGTATGAAGAAGGTGGGTGAGTCAATAAATAGCTGGATTGAGAAAAAAGATGTTGTTTGTTTGATAGCTGGGGGAAATGACGTGCAGGATGGTAGAAGTGAAGAGCTGATTAGGTTGTATAGACAAGCCCTGGATAAGATTAGGAAAAGGGGTGCAGTTCCTGTGATGTGTGGTATTCTCCCTAGGCTTAGCCAAAGTTCAGAGTGGTGGTCTCGAGCTATAGGAGTAAATGCTAGGATGAAAGTCTTCTGTCGGGAGAATAATATAGGTTTTATAGACGGGTGGGATCACTTCACTAGTCGTAAGCATATGTATGCAAGGGATGGAGTGCATCTTTCTAATTCAGGTGTCTCGGTATTGGCTGGTATGATAGACAGAGAGGTAGGGGGGTTTTGTTAGACACAAATAATGAAATGATTAATACTTGTGCAGAGAAATTAGTCAGTAAGGGTTCAGTAAATAGTGGGTCAAATAACTGGGAGTCTAAGGATAAGAACCATTTGTTACATAGAACAAATATTAACAAAAAGAATAGCCACAAGAAGGGTGAAGCTAGAGAAAGTTTAAAAGTATATTATACAAATAGCCGTAGTTTAGGTAACAAGATAGAAGAACTGAGAGCCATAGTATGTAGTGAGAGACCGGATATAATATGCATTAGTGAAAGTTGGATTAAATTAGAAAGCAAACACCTTAAAGCTGAGTACATAATTACAGGATATAAACTTTATAATGCTGATCGTAGTGCAGATAAAAGAGGGGGAGGGGTAACTATGTATATTAAAGATAGCCTCAGAAGCTGCATTAAGTCTGGAATTAAGACAAATCTAAATTCAGAAACCTTATGGGTTGAAATTAAAAATAATATAGAAAGTCTAGTTGTAGGAGTAGTCTACAGACCACCTGATCTAGATAATATAGAGTCGCAAGTTATATACGATGAAATTTCTAAAGTGAGCAGGTCAAATAGAGTTTGCATTGTAGGCGATTTTAATTTTAGACATATTAACTGGGAAACCATAACAGGTGATAGTAGCTCTAAGGAGTTTTTGGAAGTAGTAGAAGACAATTTCCTTTCTCAGCATGTACATGAAGCAACACGGGGGGTGAATACACTAGATTTAGTTCTTAGTAATAGAGAGAATATGGTTACAAATTTAGAAGTTGGTGAAAAATTGGGCAACAGTGACCATGATTCCATTAGATTTAACATAATTTTCAAGGAAACTATAAAGGAAAATAAGAATATTGTTCCAAACTTTAGAGCAGGAGATTTTGAGGGCTTAAAAACTAAATTATCTAATGAGGTATGGGAAGGGATTTCTGGGGTACAGATGTGGGTAGTTAATCCAGCAGGTCAGGTCGCAGGTAGCGGATTACCCCGAAATTTGGGTACCACATGCCAAGGATTATCACAAGATAAGATCAATACATTAAATTCTCTCACAGGAAAGAACAGCAGCCCATCAGTTAATATAAATTTGGATGAGGAATATAACAATTTTGTCATGACTCTTAAGAATAGTCAGAGAGACTATATTCCCATGAAACATTGCAGATCAAGAAAAAATGACCCTAAATGGATGAACAATAGAATAAAGAATCTTATAGGTATTAAAAGAGGAATATACAGGAAACTAAAAAGAGGTGAAGAGCAGGTGAGGCAGCAATATATACAGTTAAACAGGGAAGTTAAAAAGATAGTTAGAGAGTTGAAAAGAAAATACGAAGTTCGAATAGCAGGAGAAGCTAAAGAAAATCCTAAAGGGTTTTATCAACATTATCAAACAAAATTTAAGGAAAATGTCGGACCAATTGAAGTAGCCAATGGCCATATCACAGATGACGATAAAGTGATGTGTACATGTTTAAATGATTATTTCTTATCTGTATTTACAAATGAAAACTTGGAAAATATTCCGGAAGTAGAATCCATTTACAGAGACAGTCCCGATAATATACTTAGTTCAATAAATATTACGAGAGAGGAGGTAATAAAAGAAATTGATAAATTAAAGGCTCATAAATCTCCGGGACCTGATGGAATATATGCTAGAATATTAAAGGAATGCAAGGAAGAGCTTAGTTGTCCTCTAACTGCATTATTTAATAATGCAATAAAATTAGGATCGGTACCCATGGAGTGGAAATTGGCAGATGTGGTACCAATATTTAAAAAAGGAGAACGTGTTAAAAAGAATAATTATAGGCCGGTAAGTTTAACGTCAACAGTGGGTAAGATTCTAGAATCCAAAATTGCAAATAAAATAAGGGCACATCTAGAATTACACAGACTGATAAAACTTTCACAACACGGGTTTCTTAAGGGTTTTTCGTGCCTTACAAACTTACTGTCTTTTTATTCAGAAGTTTACGAGGCAGTAGATTGTGGCAAAGAATATGATACAATATATCTAGATTTTAGCATAGCTTTTGATAGAGTTCCTCACAAAAGATTAGTTAAAAAGCTGGAAGCTCATGGTATAGGAGGAGCTGTGCTCAGATGGATCAAACAATGGTTAAAAGACAGAAAACAGAGGGTTTGCATAAATGGAGAGAAATCAGAGTGGGGCTCGGTTACAAGCGGGGTACCACAAGGCTCGGTACTGGGTCCTCTATTATTCATCGTATATCTAAATGATCTGGATTCGGATATCAGTAGTAACCTAAGTAAATTCGCAGACGACAGTAAAATAGGTAGAACTATAAATGGAAAAGAAGACATTCATGCTTTACAGGAAGATCTAAATAGATTATCTGAATGGTCGGACAAATGGCAAATGGAATTTAATGTTGAAAAAATGTAAAGTAGTTAAAATGGGTACTATAAAAGACAATACTAGTTATAAGCTAAATAACCATGAAATCATGAGTTCTCAGTGTGAAAGGGATTTGGGAGTTCTTGTGAGTAGTAGTCTTAAGCCAAGAGAGCAATGCACAGCAGTCAGAAATAAAGCAAACAGAATTTTAGGATTTATCTCAAGAAGCGTTAGCAATAGGACGGAAAAAGTTATTTTGCAGCTCTATCTTGCATTAGTTAGGCCCCATTTAGATTATGCTGTGCAATTCTGGTCACCCTATTATAGAATGGAAATTGAATCCTTGGAGAGAGTGCAGCGAAGAATGACCAAGATGATACACAATATCAGAAATCTACCATATGAGGACAGATTAAAAAAACTTAATCTACATTCTCTAGAGAGGCGAAGAGTTAGGGGGGATATGATTGAAGTGTATAAATGGTTTAAAGGGATTAACAAGGGAGATATTAATAAAGTTTTTAAAATTCATGATCAAACCAGAACTCGTAATAATGGATTTAAGCTTGATAAATTTAGGTTCAGAAGGGAAATTGGTAAAAATTGGTTTGGTAATAGAGTAGCTGATGCATGGAACAAGCTTCCTAGTAGGATAGTAAATGCCAATATCTTAGACAC
>JAXCGZ010004169.1:47500-57500 GCA_037179515.1 Halocaridina rubra
TATCAATGCAATAACACAAGAACATCGTTCTAAACCCAAACCACAACGGAGATGACGACAACGATGTGTGTGTTTGTGTGTGTGCGTGTGTGTGTGTAGTTCTGTGTGTGTGTGTGTGTGTTCGTGTGTGTTCGTGTGTGTGTGTGTGTGTGCTGTGTGTTCGTGTATGTGTTCAGTGTGCTTGTGTGCGTGTGTATGTGTCGTGTGTGTGTGTGTGTGTTTGTGTGTGTGTTGTGTGTGTTTGTGTGTGTGTGCGTATGTGTGTTCGTGTGTGTGTGTGTGTGTGTGTGTGTGCGCGCGCGCGCGTGTGTGCGTGATAAGTTTTACTTAAATGAAAGCCTTTCATTAATGCATCGAGATACAACAATGGCGCATTGAAAACAAGTAATTTTTTTTGCTTTTAGTTTTGGCTTTTAAAAACTGGTCTTGCAAAAGATGACACGTGCTTACGCCTATTTTTTAAACTCCAATTATCATTATGATTAATTATTATTATTATTATTATTATTATTATTATTATTATTATTATTATTATTATTATTATTATTATTATTATTATTATTTTTATTGCTATTGTTATTATTATTATTATTATTATTATTATTATTATTATTATTATTATTATTATTATTATTATTATTATTATTATTATTATTATTATTATTACTATAACTATTTTATTATTATTATTATTATTATTATTATTATTATTATTATAATCTGGGACTGTTATGGTAGTGTAATTGCTATGGATGTTAGTGATGGAGTATCGCGAGGTGTTGATTGTGCAGCTTCATTGTTGAAGTTGTATGTGTATATCTCGAAGGGGGGTTTTAGTGTCATTGACGATGTTATTATTATTATTATTGTTATTATTGTTATTATTGTTATTATTATCGTTATTATTATTATTATTATTATTATTATTATTATTATTATTATTATTGTTTTATTATTATTATTATTATTATTATTATTATTATTATTATTGTTATTATTATTATTATTATTATTATTATTATTATTATTATTATTATTATTATTATTATTATTATTATATTATTGTTATTATCATAAAGAGAAGAAAAAATTATATTCAGATCTTTCCGTAGATATAAGTAATAATTCTTTATTTAAAAAAAATCAACACTTACAAATAATACCCACTTAAAGTTTTCTGATGGCACTAAAAATACCTGCAGCCGTGGGAAATGGCACACCATTATGGACACAAAGAAACTCCATCAAAATATCAGTTGCTGATACAGTCATTCAGTGAAAGTCTTCTCATTATTTTATGACGGCTGAAAGTCGTAAGGATGCTGCAAAAAAATGATGATAAAATGAGGGAAAAAAGCTTTAAAAGTCATAAATGTTGGAACGAAAAGAAAAACAAACAAACAAACCATGTTATGTCTTGTGTTTTTTATTCCGATTTAAGATTAAATAAAATTAATTCAAAAAGTGCCAGTCTCAAATTGCACTTCATAATATTGATCTTGATTAATAAAATAATAATATGTCAATAGCATAAATTAGGAACGCATATGTATTCCCATTTTTAAAGGCCCCCTTGGAAGTAAATCTCGGGACTTTCTGGGTTTGACACGGGCACTGCATCTACTGGGCCATAGAAAAATGCTTAACATCCTCTACATGATGAAAGAAACAGCCTCCCCTAACAACAAAGCTACTTACAACTTTCAATTTCTTTTTAATGGGAATAGTGTAAAACTTGATCATAATAACGAACCCTTTTTCACTTTCCTTGTGCAAAGTTCCTTAAGAACAACGGCAGAGCGGCCATTTGTAGTTTGGAAAGGTCTTTGATTCTTCTACTTAGTTTACTGAAGCCCTTTCCTATTCTGTTCACAAACTTCAAATTACTCACTTTTGCAAATGCCTTCCAGAGGTGGGCTTCGCCCTGCATTTGTTTCCAGCATTAGGCAGAAGTCAGCCATTCTAACGCAAAACAACACCCAACCGCAACCTAAAGTTTCGAAACTTAAGACAACAGATTTTAACTTTCTCTCGACGGCCATTAGTGTGAACAATTTTGTAAGAAGTTTTTACCCTCTGTTGGAAACAGCATTTCAAATAAGGAATTCTCACGAAAGGCAAACGAAGGGGATATTCTTTCTGCTGCTGATGGTGCGGCAATACTTCTTTTTCTTCAGTTTGTCATAACAGTGTACATTGACATATGTAGTTAAAAAGTAAAAAACTAACGAACAAAATAAATAATTAATATATATAACTAAAGCAACAGCATAAATAGTAGATAATGTGACAAATAAATAGTAGAGTTAAATATATAGAGCAACAAATTATGGGTTTAATAGAATTCTTAAAAGTATTTAAAAAGGGAAGAATTCCATACTAAAGTTATCCTCGAGGACTAAAATAATAAATATATTTGTAATAGTATTGTTGACAATATGGAAAAGGTTGGCTAGAAATGGTAACTTAAGATGGCTCGTTGAAATTCATTGTCAGCGATAAGAAGAATGCAGAATATATATGATGAATTATTCTCACCTTGTCTCTGTCTTCGTGTAACCGAAGTAATGTGGTTCTGAGAATGAGTTTTCAAAATATCAAAATCCAACAACAAATTACTGAAGTATTTCTATTGCAACAATCTAGAACCTGATTACATCGAAACATACAAAATTGGTAATATTCATACTGAAAAGCTACAAATATATCTACCAGTAATTTGAGTCATTTAAAAAAAAAAGATACCCGTTCACTCTAAAAAAAAAGTTATAATGGCAGAAGTTTAAAGAAAAAAAAATGGAAAACTAGTTTCTAACATGACCGCACTTTTTCAAACCTTGCCACCTTTACTCCCAAAACAACACGTATATGTAACGTCCTTTGACAACTACATAATAATTTGCTTATATATTCCTAAGCTTCAGTGCATTTCTCAGGACTGCTATAGAGGGTCTCCTTTCAAAGGAGGAATAGATCGTATTCAGGAGAGTGTGTATCACTTGAGATCACTAAATAGGATTTCCTTTGGAGAGCAGAGATTAGTCAGCCAGACTCTGAATACATCTTGCAAGTACTGACATTGCAATACTCATCAAAACAAAAAATGCAATAAAAATAAGAGACATAGGCAACAGGTTAATGAAACAGGAACAGGAAGTGCAACATAACAGAATAAGTAACAATAGAAATGAATAATAAAAGAAGTAATATGAGAGAGCAAAGAGGGAGAAACAACTTAAGAAATCAAGTTTCCAATCGATCAATTGCATCCAGAAAAAGCAGAAGGTTACAAAACGGAATAAGTGGAACGCAAAAGAGAATAAGTAATGATAAAGCTAATTAATACTGCAAAGAAAGTAACAAGAAAAAGAAAAGAGGAAATCAAAAGAAGAAAAGGAAGAAGGTTTGTCTTCATACAGCGAACTATATAACTAAAGAGCTAACAGAAAATGGCAGACGTGGAACACAAAGATAAAAATGAAGAGAGGGAGAGAAATATTGCTAAAAGGCGACTTAAACGGAATACAATAATGGAAGAAGAGGGAGAACCAACATGGAATACCAAAGTTGATCCTCGACTCCCTACACTACATACTGATAAAGAGTAAAACAATCAGAAAATATAGTTGTGAAACATAAAATAGAAGGAAAAAAATAAGTTAAAAAAATACAGTTTGGAACGGGAAGTAATGAAAATAAAGTAAAAAGGGGAAGAAGAAGAGAACAGCTGGGAAAGCACAAAGATATTTGTGTGTTCGGCGCATATTCTGCTTTTAAGGTTTTTCAGACCTTCTGGATTTAAATATGCTGTGACCCCATGCAATGCAAATGGGGTGACAAACGTGAACACTCGGGTGAAAAGACTTTCATTTCTAGCTTTAAATTCAGCTATAAAACTATTGTTATTATTTAAGACTGCTATTACTGTCCACACATATTAATGCTGTTCAGGAAGCTCACACACAATAGTCTCACAGTAAGTGGCACGCGCGCGCGCACACACGCACACACACACACACACACACACACACACACACACACACACACACACACACACACACACACACACACACACACACACACACACACGCACGCACGCACGCACGCACGCACGCACGCACGCACGCACGCACGCACGCACGCACGCACGCACGCACGCACGCACGCACGCACGCACACACACACACACACACACACACACACACACACACACACACACACACACACACACACACACACACACACACACACACACACACACACACACACACACACACACCCTCAGATTGCAGTGATAGAAGCTCAAGGGCCGGTATTAGAGAACATCAACCTTACAGCCACAGAGGTATGCAAAGCGCTGATGGATTTAGATGTTCATAAAGCTACAGGTCCTGATGACATATCCCCTCATGTGCTTAAAAAATGCGCAAACACAATATCAGTGGCACTAAGTATCATATTTAAGGAGTCATTGGAGTCGGGGGAGATTCCAAGATGCTGGAAACAAGCAAATGTGATACCTATCTTCAAAAAGGGAAGGAGGGATACGGCTCTGAACTATAGACCAGTTTCCTTGACCAGCATAGTTTGCAAACTTATGGAGAAACTACTAAGGAAACATATCTCTCTTCACTTGGAATCCTTCAACTTTTTGTCAGTGAGGCAACATGGCTTCAGAGAAGGAAGATCAACAGTAACAAACTTATTAGAATTTTATGATGAGGTAAGCCAAATCTTACAGGAAAGAGAGGGCTGGGCAGATTGCATATTCCTAGACTTCCAGAAAGCGTTTGACACTGTTCCACATGGGAGACTTATTAGGAAGCTGCAATCAATGGCTAGAATAGGTGGAAATGTCTTGGAATGGATAAAAACTTACTTAGAAGGAAGGGAACAGAGGGTTAGAGTAAGACACTCAGTGTCTGAATGGAGAAGAGTTAGTAGTGGAGTTCCACAGGGTTCAGTTTTAGGGCCACTTTTGTTCCTTGTATATGTAAATGACCTACCAGAGTGTGTAAATTCATTCATGAATATGTTTGCAGATGATGCAAAGATTGTGAAGAAAGTAAAAAACGAGAACAATGGTAGAGAACTTCAGGAGGATCTAAATAATCTGCATGAGTGGTCAGAAAAGTGGCTAATGAAATTCAATACCTCAAAATGTAAGGTAATGAGAATGGGTACAAGTGCAAGAAGGCCCAAGCTTGACTACTCGGTGGCTGGAGTACAACTTCAGGAGACAGAAAATGAGAGAGATCTAGGAGTAAACATATTGGCAGATTTGTCTCCAGAAATACATATAAATGGCGTAGTAAGGGCAGCATATGCATTCTTATCAAATGTAAGGGTAGCCTTCAGGCACATGGACAAGGAAATGTTCAGAAATATTTATGTAACCTATGTGAGGCCAAAACTCGAATATGCAGCCCCCTTTTGGAATCCGCACTTGAAAAAGCACATAGCTAAGCTTGAAAAAGTTCAAAGACATGCCACGAAACTGGTGCCAGAAATACGCAATCTCGGTTATGATGAGAGGCTGAGGGAATTAGACTTGCCATCACTCGAAGCTAGAAGAGTAAGGGGGGATATGGTGACAGTCTTTAAATTCCTTCATGGTTATGATAGAGTGGATAGGGATCGATATTTCGATATGGCTGGCTCTAGAACTAGAGGTCATAGTTTGAAGCTTCGGAAGAAAACTTGTTTGCAGGATGTAAGGAAATACTTTTTCAGTGTAAGAGTAGTTGATAATTGGAATTCGCTAAGCGAGGAGGTAGTTAATGCTACCTCAATCCATAGTTTTAAGGACAGGTATGATAAGTATCACTAAGTCTAAAAATGGAACCGATAAGGAGACGGGAAGATACGAGCTTTGGGCTCTTTCCCGTAAACACAATTAGGTAATCACAATTAGGTAATCACACACACACACACACACACACACACACACACACACACACACACACACACACACACACACACACACACACACACACACACACGGCTCTGAACTATAGACCAGTTTCCTTGACCAGCATAGTTTGCAAAGTTATGGAGAAACTACTAAGGAAACATATCTCTCTTCACTTGGAATCCTTCAACTTTTTGTCAGTGAGGCAACATGGCTTCAGAGAAGGTAGATCAACAGTAACAAACTTATTAGAATTTTATGATGAGGTAAGCCAAATCTTACAGGAAAGAGAGGGCTGGGCAGATTGCATATTCCTAGACTTCCAGAAAGCGTTTGACACTGTTCCACATGGGAGACTTATTAGGAAGCTGCAATCAATGGCTAGAATAGGTGGAAATATCTTGGAATGGATACAAACTTACTTAGAAGGAAGGGAACAGAGGGTTAGAGTAAGACACTCAGTGTCTGAATGGAGAAGAGTTAGTAGTGGAGTTCCACAGGGTTCAGTTTTAGGGCCACTTTTGTTCCTTGTATATGTAAATGACCTACCAGAGTCTGTAAATTCATTCATGAATATGTTTGCAGATGATGCAAAGATTGTGAAGAAAGTAAAAAACGAGAACAATGGTAGAGAACTTCAGGAGGATCTAAATAATCTGCATGAGTGGTCAGAAAAGTGGCTAATGAAATTCAATACCTCAAAATGTAAGGTAATGAGAATGGGTACAAGTGCAAGAAGGCCCAAGCTTGACTACTCGGTGGCTGAGTACAACTTCAAGAGACAGAAAATGAGAGAGATCTAGGAGTAAACATACTGGCAGATTTGTCTCCAGAAATACATATAAATGGCGTAGTAAGGGCAGCATATGCATTCTTATCAAATGTAAGGGTAGCCTTCAGGCACATGGACAAGGAAATGTTCAGAAATATTTATGTAACCTATGTGAGGCCAAAACTCGAATATGCAGCCCCCTTTTGGAATCCGCACTTGAAAAAGCACATAGCTAAGCTTGAAAAAGTTCAAAGACATGCCACGAAACTGGTGCCAGAAATACGCAATCTCGGTTATGATGAGAGGCTGAGGGAATTAGACTTGCCATCACTCGAAGCTAGAAGAGTAAGGGGGGATATGGTGACAGTCTTTAAATTCCTTCATGGTTATGATAGAGTGGATAGGGATCGATATTTCGATATGGCTGGCACTAGAACTAGAGGTCATAGTTTGAAGCTTGGTAAGAAAACTTCTTTGCAGGATGTAAGGAAATACTTTTTCAGTGTAAGAGTAGTTGATAATTGGAATTGGCTAAGCGAGGAGGTAGTTAATGCTATCTCAATCCATAGTTTTAAGGACAGGTATGATAAGTATCACTAAGTCTAAAATGGAACCGATGAGGAGACGGGAAGATACGAGCTTTGGGCTCTTTCCCGTAAACACTATTAGGTAATCACAATTAGGTAATCACACACACACACACACACACATGCCACGAAACTGGTGTCAGAAATACGCAATCTCAGTTATGATGAGAGGCTGAGGGAATTAGACTTACCATCAGTCAGATCTAGAAGAGTGAGGGGGGATATGGTGACAGTCTTTAAATTCCTTCATGGTTATGATAGAGTGGATAGGGATCGATATTTTGATATGGCTGGCTCTAGAACTAGAGGTCATAGTTTGAAGCTTCGTAAGAAAACTTCTTTGCAGGATGTAAGGAAAAACTTTTTCAGTGTAAGAGTAGTTGATAATTGGAATTGGCTAAGCGAGGAGGTAGTTAATGCTATCTCAATCCATAGTTTTAAGGACAGGTATGATAAGTATCACTAAGTATAAAATGGAACCGATCAGGAGACGGGAAGATACGAGCTTTGGGCTCTTTCTCGTAAACACAATTAGGTAATCAATTAGGTAATCTCACACACACACACACACACACACACACACACACACACACACACACACACACACACGGCTCTGAACTATAGACCAGTTTCCTTGACCAGCATAGTTTGCAAAGTTATGGAGAAACTACTAAGGAAACATATCTCTCTTCACTTGGAATCCTTCAACTTTTTGTCAGTGAGGCAACATGGCTTCAGAGAAGGTAGATCAACAGTAACAAACTTATTAGAATTTTATGATGAGGTAAGCCAAATCTTACAGGAAAGAGAGGGCTGGGCAGATTGCATATTCCTAGACTTCCAGAAAGCGTTTGACACTGTTCCACATGGGAGACTTATTAGGAAGCTGCAATCAATGGCTAGAATAGGTGGAAATATCTTGGAATGGATAAAAACTTACTTAGAAGGAAGGGAACAGAGGGTTAGAGTAAGACACTCAGTGTCTGAATGGAGAAGAGGTAGTAGTGGAGTTCCACAGGGTTCAGTTTTAGGGCCACTTTTGTTCCTTGTATATGTAAATGACCTACCAGAGTCTGTAAATTCATTCATGAATATGTTTGCAGATGATGCAAAGATTGTGAAGAAAGTAAAAAACGAGAACAATGGTAGAGAACTTCAGGAGGATCTAAATAATCTGCATGAGTGGTCAGAAAAGTGGCTAATGAAATTCAATACCTCAAAATGTAAGGTAATGAGAATGGGTACAAGTGCAAGAAGGCCCAAGCCTGACTACTCGGTGGCTGAGTACAACTTCAAGAGACAGAAAATGAGAGAGATCTAGGAGTAAACATACTGGCAGATTTGTCTCCAGAAATACATATAAATGGCGTAGTAAGGGCAGCATATGCATTCTTATCAAATGTAAGGGTAGCCTTCAGGCACATGGACAAGGAAATGTTCAGAAATATTTATGTAACCTATGTGAGGCCAAAACTCGAATATGCAGCCCCCTTTTGGAATCCGCACTTGAAAAAGCACATAGCTAAGCTTGTAAAAGTTCAAAGACATGCCACGAAACTGGTGCCAGAAATACGCAATCTCGGTTATGATGAGAGGCTGAGGGAATTAGACTTGCCATCACTCGAAGCTAGAAGAGTAAGGGGGGATATGGTGACAGTCTTTAAATTCCTTCATGGTTATGATAGAGTGGATAGGGATCGATATTTCGATATGGCTGGCACTAGAACTAGAGGTCATAGTTTGAAGCTTGGTAAGAAAACTTCTTTGCAGGATGTAAGGAAATACTTTTTCAGTGTAAGAGTAGTTGATAATTGGAATTGGCTAAGCGAGGAGGTAGTTAATGCTATCTCAATCCATAGTTTTAAGGACAGGTATGATAAGTATCACTAAGTCTAAAATGGAACCGATGAGGAGACGGGAAGATACGAGCTTTGGGCTCTTTCCCGTAAACACTATTAGGTAATCACAATTAGGTAATCACACACACACACACACACACACATGCCACGAAACTGGTGTCAGAAATACGCAATCTCAGTTATGATGAGAGGCTGAGGGAATTAGACTTACCATCAGTCGGAGCTAGAAGAGTGAGGGGGGATATGGTGACAGTCTTTAAATTCCTTCATGGTTATGATAGAGTGGATAGGGATCGATATTTTGATATGGCTGGCTCTAGAACTAGAGGTCATAGTTTGAAGCTTCGTAAGAAAACTTCTTTGCAGGATGTAAGGAAAAACTTTTTCAGTGTAAGAGTAGTTGATAATTGGAATTGGCTAAGCGAGGAGGTAGTTAATGCTATCTCAATCCATAGTTTTAAGGACAGGTATGATAAGTATCACTAAGTATAAAATGGAACCGATCAGGAGACGGGAAGATACGAGCTTTGGGCTCTTTCTCGTAAACACAATTAGGTAATCAATTAGGTAATCACACACACACACACACACACACACACACACACACACACACACACACACACACACACACACACACACACACATTCATTTCAGTGGCAAATTAAAATGTTGAGGTTAAATTCAAGTAGGTTACAGTGTTTGTGGTAGCTCTGGTATTTAGAGTGAATCTCCAGATTTTAAGAGTTATTAAGAAGTCCGTCTTAAAAACTGCAAACGTAGACATAAGGATGATATTTGAGAGTCTTAAAAAGAACAAGTGAACCTTAGAGACTCCTCGAGACAATCTGCGAAGTCTATGAAGTTTATTTTA
>JAXCGZ010004169.1:62500-67500 GCA_037179515.1 Halocaridina rubra
TTGCGTACAAGGGAATTTCCTACACCAACATGTAATGGAACCAACAAGGGCCAGGGGTGGGGATGAGCCATCACTACTTGATCTAGTGTTCACAGATAATGTGTTGGATATTGAAAAAATTGAGTATGAACCACCAATTGGAAAGAGTGACCACTGTGTGTTGTTGATGGAGTATATCATTGAAGATATTCTTCCTGAGAGTAGAGGCACTGAGGACATGAGGAGGAACTATCCGAAAGGAGATTACATCAAAATGAATGAGCTTTTTGCAGTTATTGACTGGAGAACCTTATTTTACAACAAATCTGTACAAGAAATGTATGACATCTTTTGTGAGAAATATGGGAAGATAGTAGATTGCTGCATACCTGTCACCAAAGTAGGTGTAATTCATGCCAGAGAGAAATGGTTCGATAATGGGTGTAAAAGAGCTAAGGAGTGGAGAGACAAATGCTGGAAAAGGTATAGGAGGAGAAAAAACATAAATGCCTGGCAAACCTACAAAAGAGCAAGAAATGATTACCTAAGTAAAAGGAGAGAGGCAGAGAGAGACTATGAGAGGGACATCACCAGGAAGCTAAAGAAAATCCCAAGCTTTTCCACAGCTTTATCAGAGGAAAACTGAAAGTAAAAGAACAGGTTTTAAGGCTAAAGAGAGCTGATGGAAGCATCACTGAGACGGATGAAGAGATCTGCAAAGAATTGAACAAGGAGTTTCAGTCAGTATTTACAGTAGAAAATACCCCACCCCCTCAGATTGCAGTGATAGAAGCTCAAGGGCCGGTATTAGAGAACATCAACCTTACAGCCACAGAGGTATGCAAAGCGCTGATGGATTTAGATGTTCATAAAGCTACAGGTCCTGATGACATATCCCCTCATGTGCTTAAAAAATGCGCAAACACAATATCAGTGGCACTAAGTATCATATTTAAGGAGTCACTGGAGTCGGGGGAGATTCCAAGATGCTGGAAACAAGCAAATGTGATACCTATCTTCAAAAAGGGAAGGAGGGATACGGCTCTGAACTATAGACCAGTTTCCTTGACCAGCATAGTTTGCAAAGTTATTGAGAAACTACTAAGGAAACATATCTCTCTTCACTTGGAATCCTTCAACTTTTTGTCAGTGAGGCAACATGGCTTCAGAGAAGGTAGATCAACAGTAACAAACTTATTAGAATTTTATGATGAGGTAAGCCAAATCTTACAGGAAAGAGAGGGCTGGGCAGATTGCATATTCCTAGACTTCCAGAAAGCGTTTGACACTGTTCCACATGGGAGACTTATTAGGAAGCTGCAATCAATGGCTAGAATAGGTGGAAATGTTTTGGAATGGATAAAAACTTACTTAGAAGGAAGGGAACAGAGGGTTAGAGTAAGACACTCAGTGTTTGAATGGAGAAGAGTTAGTAGTGGAGTTCCACAGGGTTCAGCTTTAGGGCCACTTTTGTTCCTTGTATATGTAAATGACCTACCAGAGTCTGTAAATTCATTCATGAATATGTTTGCAGATGATGCAAAGATTGTGAAGAAAGTAAAAAACGAGAACAATGGTAGAGAACTTCAGGAGGATCTAAATAATCTGCATGAGTGGTCAGAAAAGTGGCTAATGAAATTCAGTACTTCAAAATGTAAGGTAATGAGAATGGGTACAAGTGCAAGAAGGCCCAAGCTTGACTACTCGGTGGCTGGAGTACAACTTCAAGAGACAGAAAATGAGAGAGATCTAGGAGTAAACATACTGGCAGATTTGTCTCCAGAAATACATATAAATGGCATAGTAAGGGCAGCATATGCATTCTTATCAAATGTAAGGGTAGCCTTCAGGCACATGGACAAGTAAATGTTCATAAATATTTATGTAACCTATGTGAGGCCAAAACTCGAATATGCAGCCCCCTTTTGGAATCCGCACTTGAAAAAGCACATAGCTAAGCTTGAAAAAGTTCAAAGACATGCCACGAAACTGGTGCCAGAAATACGCAATCTCAGTTATGATGAGAGGCTGAGGGAATTAGACTTACCATCACTCGAAGCTAGAAGAGTGAGGGGGGATATGGTGACAGTCTTTAAATTCCTTCATGGTTATGATAGAGTGGATAGGGATCGATATTTTGATATGGCTGGCTCTAGAACTAGAGGTCATAGTTTGAAGCTTCGTAAGAAAACTTCTTCGCAGGATGTAAGGAAATACTTTTTCAGTGTAAGAGTAGTTGATAATTGTGTGTGTGTGTGTGTGTAGATAGGAATATAGATTTATAAATAAAAATTAAAAGATTGCTAGATAAACAGATAGATGAATAGAGAGATAGATAGAAAGTGAAAAACAATATAATATTAAATAAATAAATTAAATAAGAATTTTAAGAATATATATCCAGTGAGTGTGTTTTCCTTCTAGCAAGCAAATGTGATGGGAATATTCAAGAGGTAAACACATCCACACCCACACATATCATCTTACTCCCACCCCATTCAGAGCATCCCCTCCAACTTCCTCCCCTGCTTTGAAGTCCCAACGCCTTAAGGCACCGGAATGAATGTTGACACGTATTTAAAAGCACAACAAATGCAAACAACTGTCTCAAAGTCATATATAAATGCTCTCGGCTTTTCTCGACGCTTTCATATGAGTTTTGGTGTAATAAGAAATGGATTTTTTTTTTTGCTCGGATTCCAGCACCTTTTGGTGCTCAAAACTGTTCTAAAGAAATGTTGCCATATCTCTCTTGATATATTATCTTATGCTAATTTCTACTTAATCAATATTTTTAATGTGAGAATTTTATGTATAGGTTGATTTCATATCTTAATTGATTTGTCTTCCAAAGTTTCAGCTTTGAAGTGACTGTCTCTTGATACTTTCACTGCATAATGCTTTTAACTAGGCCAGCGCTCACACACAAACACACACACACACACACACACACAAACACACACACAAGCACGCACGCATGCACGTATACACACACACACACACACACACACACACACACACACATATATATATATATATATATATATATATATATATATATATATATATATATATATATATATATATATATATATATATTATATATATATATATATATATATATATATATATATTATATATATATATATATATATATATATATATATATATATATATATATATATATATGTGTGTGTGTGTGTGTGTGTGTGTGTGTGTGTGTGTGTGTGTGTGTGTGTGTGTAAGCAATATTAGTATTCAAAGATATCTTAACTATCATGCCTACCTCGATAATTAAATCGTTATTATATTTATTTTTTCATAATTGTTTAATCATAATACCTGTTGATTTTTGTAGTTCTTGGTTCATTCTTTTATTTATTCAGTAATTTTTCTTCTTTGCCAAAGTATTTTGCGAATCTGTGTCCCTCCTGCCAAGAAACTTGCTGCATTTTGAGGATATTTTCTCGTTTAGGCTTTTTCCCTAAGGGAACACTCAATCTTTCCCTTCAAGTCTGAAACAGTCTTGTGCTTTTTTTGTTTAAGATATACTGAAGAACTAGTGCTCATGGGAAGAGCTCACAGCTCGAAAGAGCAGAAACTAATTTTTTATATTTATTTTTAACCCATTTAATTTTTTTTTATGACATGAATTTCATTTTATGTTTAGATGATTGTTCTCGATTAGAATTTCATAATTCTTAAATTGATTATGCATAAGACGATAAATAACTGTTTTATACCTTAAGACTATAGCAATTTGTTATTGTATTTGTAGCTTAAATAAAAGTAATTGCTTACACACCCTTCCTACCCTAGATAAAAGTTCTTCATTCATAATGTTGCCTGGACAAAATCCAACTAGAATTGTACCAATTTGTTTGGAAAGTTCATTTTATATCATTGTGTCTACAATATCTGCCATTATTGTACTGGTATTGTAATATTGGGCAGTGGAGCGATGTATTTGTCTTCCCAGGAATTGTCAAACTCTCAGTGAAAGTGGACAACTTTGGTTATATTGTGGTTCTTGTTTTTAATAAGTGTCAATTGCTGTATGGGATGGTCCATGTCTCAAGGCCAGTAACGACGATGTGCTGCTTGCGTATAGTAAAAATAAGCAAAAAGTAGTAGGTTGGTCCATGGCACCATCCGTCTCTTTAGATACTACACCTTTAGGTCTTTCGGACTAAAATAGGATTGGCCAGGACAACTCGATTTTAAGTCTTTCTTCAGTATGTATATATATATATATATATATATATATATATATATATATATATATATATATATATATATATATATATATATATATATATATATATATATATATATATATATACTTATGTGAGGGTGTGTGCGTGTGGGTGTGTATGTGAGTACTTACCTAATTGTACTTACCTAATTGCGTTTACGGGAAAGAGACCAAAGCTCGTATCTTCCCGTCTCCTGATCGGTCTCATTTTATACTTAGTGATACTTATCATACCTGTCCTTAAAACTATGGATTGAGATAGCATTAACTACTACCTCGCTTAGCGAATTCTAATTATCAACTACTCTTACACTGAAAAAGTCTTTCCTTACATATGAGTGTGCATGTGTGCGTGGGTGTGTGTGTGAGTTATGTTTACTTAAATCTGAAAGAATATTTTTTCCTACATTTAGAAAAATAGTTCTACCCTTGGCATTGCGAATTTAAATTTTGATTGTAGTTAATGGAAATGAAGGATCTGTTTTTTTTTTGCTCAGTGCTTTTTTACAATTCTCTGTCTGTCTGTCTGTCTGTCTGTCTGTCTGTCTGTCTGTCTGTCTCTTAATATATATATTTAAGCGTCAAGAAAGTAGAGTTCTGTTACAATGAAAATAAAATTAATAATTAAATCTAAAAATGGATTGAAGTGTTATCATTTTTCTGTAAAAGCTGTTTTCCATTAAGGATACTGCGATAACATATTTTCTTAAAATTTAAGACGTTTAAGGGTATCCTTAGCAAAGTCAATGAATATACCCTTCTAGAT
>JAXCGZ010004170.1:0-5000 GCA_037179515.1 Halocaridina rubra
TATACATACAGCTTGACAGATGGATAGATATGTATGTATGCATATATGTATGTATGTTTTATATATGTGTGCATGTTTGTGTGTGCGTGAACAGACACACATATACATACACACTCACTTTTAATCACCTAAGTAGGTATACGTAGATACAGCAAGATATATTTAGTCATGCTTTCCATCAGTCGGTCTTCCGGGTTTGGTACGACTTGACTGAAGTCGAGGACCTTTAGTACCATCTGTGGGGGCGTCATTTTTGCAGTATTGATTAATTACTCACCGGGATTAATTGTGATATATGAAATCCGGATAGAAGTTGCTATATTAATCCCAATCCGCGGCGTCTTTTCATCTTTGTTTAGCTATGTTTATATTTTAATTCTACTGTTATTTATTTATTTATTTATAGCTTCTTAGCATTGTGAATGAATTCCTCTTTTGCAAAGTCACTTTAAGGACTATATTTTATCTTAATCTTGACATATCTCTAGGTCCTCTGTATATGACTGTTTTTTTTTTTTTGTCTGTCGTTTTCCTCTGTATAATATTACTTCATCTCTGTCTTGTCCTTAACCTTTTTCTTTTCCTTCGTCTTGGTGTTTTCTCGTGCCCGGGCCTTTATTGATGAGGGCAGATCTTGCCTGTCCCGGTGTCACACTTATAAAAAAAATATGAAGAAAGAAAGAAATATATAAACAAATACAGGATTAATATTTGGGACCATTAAATTCTCTCAGTCATTAAACCTGATGACGTCAGAGCCGCTCGTTCATCATATAACTGATGTATCCTTGTGAGGATAATTTATTTTCATTATTCCCCTAAAACGGATTGGTCCGAAGAGGGGACAGGGTAAAATACCGGTTGGCCCGTGCCGCCTAGTCAGTGTGCTGATCAAGTGATTGGCATCTCCAGTATAAGCTTTTATATGCTCAGCAACATATTTTATATATTAGTAGTAGCTGTCTGTAGTCACCGTGGCTCAAGCGGTAGCGTTCGCGACTTTGAGGCGTCAGGTCGAGGGTTCGAGCCCCGTCATGGTCTGAGGTTAGCAAGGGCATGCACTTAGGGAAACGATTACATCTGCCAAAGCAAGTCCTTTGCAATAAGGCAACCGTCCTAGCCCTTAGTAGAAAAGGGAGTCCGTGACGTAACACCGGAACATATAATATGTAGCTGTCTGTCTCCGTTATCAACTGGAGTACTCTATGTCTAAGTGATTCTTTTGTGATGCATCTACGTTGTCATATTTACAAGTAATTTTAATTGTGTATTTTGTGTTATTTTCAATGTAACTATGCATCTTAATAAATACCGACATATCACGTGTAGCGCTGGCGGACATAATACTCAATAACCACCTTCCAGGAGGCTTCCCTAGAGTTTTATATCGCTTTATAAAGAAGAGCATATGAAGGGAGCAGCAGAGTGATCCCAGTCTTGTTGCTAGCAAGATGTACTCTCCGGGTGTTTCAATCCTTTCTTTGCCGTGTGTTATACAGAGACTTTTTAATAAATTTATACATATATATCCAGCTTTATGTCGACACCATCTGCATAATAAACTTACAGGACTGGGCACCTAATTCACTATGCACATAGGTGAGGTATTTCGTTGGAGGTATTTTTTTTTATCATAGTCAATCACTGTTATTAAGATTCAATTTGAGGTCAATATATATATATAATATATATATATATATATATATATATATATATATATATATATATATATATATATATATATATATATATATATATATATATATATATATAATATCCTTTTGTCAGATCTCCAATTCCAAATCCCTTTTGTCGAAAAAGTCTGGTTCCTCTCTCTCTCTCTCTCTCTCTCTCTCTCTCTCTCTCTCTCTCTCTCTCTCTCTCTGTGTGTGTGTGTGTGTGTGTGTGTGTGTGTGTGTGTGTGTGTGTGTGTGTGCGTCTGTCTTATTATGGAAGGATTTTTACACACACGCACAAACTTGTGTACAATCTCTGAATAGTTACTTATATATTTATTACCTTTTACATTAGTATACTAAATATTATTGAACCATACCTGCTCAGATTGAAATATAAGAGGGAGTTTAGATGGTATGTGTATATGTGTGGGTATGTCTGTGTGTGTATTTACCTAATTATGCTAACGGGAGAGAGCCGTGTCTTCGGTCGGTGTTATTTTTTCACTTACTAACACTTATCATGTCTCTCCTCAAAACCAGGAATTCTGTTTGCTGTGTGTATGTGTGTGAGTATATGCATGTGTGCATGTTGGTGTGTTTTTGGGTATGTGTATGTGGTTTTAAAAAAGTCCCTTTATTTCATATTTAACATGCCACCACTTATTGCACACCACCATGCATGTATGTACATTAGCATTCTATTTTCATTACACGCGTGTTCATACTAAAACATAGTTTTCATTAATGTTATTTATTCATTATGTCACGTGTATTTTGACGCCGTAAGAATCTTTAGTATTATTTTCTTGCTAATGAACCCTAAATTATTGGGAGAATTTGATATGTTTTATATTGTCAAATATTTGCATTAAATCTATTAGTAAACAATACCTTTATTAAGGGGCCCATTGAAAATATTTATACTTTCATATGTTTTTTTTTTCATTCTTCTTTTACTAAAAAAATAAAGTTAACTTGAAAAAATATAATTAGCAAGACCAGTGATTTTATATATATTTACATTTTTTTATATTTTATTTAAGTTTTAATCTGCATTTCACTGTAACTTAAAAAAAATCTGAAAACTATCCCCCCACGAATAGTTTCTTATATCTAATTATTAAACAATTTTCAAGTAATAAATAATAAATTGTGGGGTTAGTAATTATTCATTCTTGTAAATAACACTTCTATTGTACAGTAATTGTAGTAAGGTTGACCTTGACCGCCAATCTAATCGTCACGATAAGATAGCTTTTTGGTCATGGTATTGCAGTTCTCTCTCTCTCTCTCTCTCTCTCTCTCTCTCTCTCTCTCTCTCTCTCTCTCTCTCTCTCTCTCTCTCTCTCTCTCTCTATATATATATATATATATATATATATATATATATATATATATATATATATATATGTATATATATATATATATATATATATATATATATATATATATATATATATATATATATATATATATATATATATATATATATAATATATATATCTCTCTCTCTCTTCTCTCTCTCTCTCTCTCTCTCTCTCTCTCTCTCTCTCTCTCTCTCTTCTCTATATATATATATATATATATATATATATATATATATATATATATATATATATATATATATATATATATATATATATATATATATATATATATCTTATCGCGTAATCTAACTTATGAAAGTTTTTACTTGCCAGCTAAACTTCCTCTAGATTTATGTGATAAAAACAAAAAATGTTTTTACTTCTCGTTGGGTCCTGAGCTCAACTGCCTGCTGTGTCTCATGGAACTTCTCTCTTAGCCATTGTACTAAAATGGAAATAAATGTTTGTTTGTTTGTTTGTTTAGCTATAGCCATTTGGGAATGAGAAGGAAAGAATAATAGTTTCCCTCGTATGGTATCAGCTCTTGACAGCTCGGTAAACACTATGAGTAATTTGCAACTATATGTATTATTATCATCATCATCATCATTATAATTATTATTATTAATATTGTTATTATTATTATTATTATTATTATTATTATTATTATTATTATTATTATTATTATTATTATTATTATTATTATTATTATTAGGCTTCCGTAAGGTCACTCATATTCATTTATGGTCGGTGTTTGTCACTAGCCTCTTGGAGAGTGGTAATTGTTTTCTATTTTAGTTTCATCGCTAGATGTCCTTCTTGGTATCAACATTCTCTATTGATCTGTCCTGGAACCGGTACTGTGTTGAGCTGACTTGCTCCCTCAATTATTTCATAATTATGAAAAGTGCCTCAATAGCAGTATGAAACGTATCATATGTTTCATGCTAGATATATGTTGATTCTGCTTAATTAAAATAATTGTTAATGTACCGCCCTTTTCGATATAACAACTGAATGTTTTTTTATGGACTTAAATACAAATGGCCAAGGCAGCACGATGTTAAGTCTTCCATCAGTTACGGTTCTTTTCCTATGCCTAAGTCTACACCAAATATTTTGGCGTATTCGTTACACATCTCTTACTATCCCTTTACATCTGACATGTCGCAACACCCCCATCTCTGTTTCTCTTTCTTTTTCTTAAATGTTTTCTTGGTACCAAGACCCGATGATGTTATTAGTTATTAAAGTTATCCTTCCTTAACTGTTAATATCACTATTTCAATTACATTCATTCAGATTTAAACATATGTTACCCAATAATCTTAACTTGCTGTATGACATGGAAGAAACTCATTTGTACATGTATTTCACAGACTGTTATAACAGATTTCTATTGTGGTTTTACCTTCATACATCCTTATCACCAAACAATTTTCACACTAAGTAGGTGTCATTTCTAAAATTACTTCCCGGTATTGTCATAGTCGCAACAAAAGGTTGCGAATTTATTTTTAATGTATTTATTTTGTCTCTAACCGACGCTGATTTCCTTCTTCATAACCTTGCCAGCGGCTAAAGCCTACTGGGACTGGGAAGTGTTGCTCGGTCATAAAAGGCCATCAAAGGTCTAGAATATGGAGAATGCACGCTAGTTTAATCCGGTTTAAAGAAAGTTTGCTGTTCCTTGACGTGCAGGAGGTGTATTTAGGAGTTCCCCAAGGTAGATTCTTGTACCCGTTCAGTTTCCGCGTGCATCCCCTCAGTTACTCTCAGCTTGGGGACTTTTTGAAGGCAAGGTTGGTGAGTCGCTATAATCTTCTGGGTGGAGCCAGTTCATAGTTATTACCTGTCCGTCGGTGTTAATTATGAAACCGGAAACCCAGAACTTTGATACAGGGGTCTCTCTCTCTCTCTCTCTCTCTCTCCTCTCTCTCTCTCTCTCTCTCTC
>JAXCGZ010004170.1:10000-40000 GCA_037179515.1 Halocaridina rubra
CAATTTTTTTACCCCGACCGGGACTCGAACCTACACTTATGATTACTAAGTCAAGGCGCTACCACTACACCACAGAAGGTTAAAAGGAATCCAACCTTATAGCTTATATCTGCTATACTTAGGAATGAACGCATTCTATCTGAACGCCACTTTGTTCATATTACAGATTCCCCAACCTCACTCGTGGCTTCATTTTAGCACTTAATTCAATTCCCAATCTCATTCGGGCCATGAAATAAACAATTAAGCACATTGCATATGTGAAAACATGAATTATATTTTTACCTCGACCGGGACTCGAACCTAGGACTTACGATTACTAAGTCAAGGCGCTACCACTACACCACAGAAGGTTAAAAGGAATCCAACCTTTTAGCTTATATCTGCTATACTTAGGAATGAACGCATTCTATCTGAATGCCACTATGTTCATATTACAGATTCCCCAACCTCACTCGTGGCTTCATTTTAGCATTTAATTCAATTCCCAATCTCATTCGGGCCATGAAATAACCAATTAAGCAAATTACATATGTGGAAACATGAATCTTTTTTTACCCCGACCGGGACTCGAACCTAGGACTTATGATTACTAAGTCAAGGCGCTACCACTACACCACAGAAGGTTAAAAGGAATCCAATCTTATAGCTTCTATCTGCTATACTTAGGAATAAACGCATTCTATCTGAATGCCACTGTGTTCATATTACAGATTCCCCAAACTCACTCGTGGCTTCATTTTAGCATTTAATTCAATTCCCAATCTCATTCGGGCCATGAAATAACCAATTAAGCACATTACATATGTGAAAACATGAATCATTTTTTTACCCCGATCGGGACTCGAACCTAGGACTTATGATTACTAAGTCAAGGCGGGGTATAAAAATGATTCATATTTTCACATAGATAATGTGCTTAATTGGTTATTTCATGGCCCGAATGAGATTGGGAATTGAATTAAATGCTAAAATGAAGCCACGGGTGAGGTTGGGGAATCTGTAATATAAACATAGTGGCATTCAGATAGAATGCGTTGATTCCTAAGTATAGGCAGATATAAGCTATAAGGTTGGATTCCTTGTAACCTTTTGTGGTGTAGTGGTAGCGCCTTGACTTAGTAATCATAAGTCCTAGGTTCGAGTCCCAGTCGGGGTAAAAAAATGATTCATGTTTTCACATATGTAATGTGCTTAATTGGTTATTTCATGGCCCGAATGAGATTGGGAATTGAATTAAATGCTAAAATGAAGCCACGTGTGAGGTTGGGGAATCTGTATGAACGTAGTGGCATTCAGATAGAATGCGTTCATTGCTAATAATAGCAGATATAAGCTATAAGGTTGGATTCCTTTTAACCTTCTGTGGTGTAGTGGTAGTGCCTTGACGTAGTAATCATAAGTCCTAGGTTCGAGTCCCGGTCGGGGTAAAAAAATTATTCATGCTTTCACATATGTAATGTGCTTAATTGGTTATTTCATGGCACGAATGAGATTGGGAATTGAATTAAATGCCAAAATGAAGCCACGAGTGAGGATGGGGAATCTGTAATATGGACATAGTGCCATTCAGATAGAATGCATTCATTCCTAAGTATAGCAGATATAAGCTATAAGGTTGGATTCCTTTTAACCTTCTGTGGTGCATTGGTAGCGCCTTGACTTAGTAATCATAAGTCCTAGGTTCGAGTCCCGGTCGGGGTAAAAAAATTATTCATGTTTTCACATATGTAATGTGCTTAATTGGTTATTTCATGGCCCGAATGAGATTGGGAATTGAATTAAATGCTAAAATGAAGCCACGAGTGAGGTTGGGGAATCTGTAATATAAACATAGTGGCATTCAGATAGAATGCGTTCATTCCTAAGTATAGCAGATATAAGCTATAAGGTTGGATTCCTTTTAACCTCCTGTGGTGTAGTGGTAGCGCCTTGACTTTGTAATCATAAGTCTTAGGTTCGAGTCCCGGTCGGGGTAAAAAGATGATTCATGTTTTCACATATGTAATGTGCTTAATTGGTTATTTCATGGCCCGAATGAGATTGGGAATTGAATTAAATGCTAAAATGAAGACACGAGTGAGGTTGGGGAATCTGTAATATGAACATAGTGGCATTTAGATAGAATGCGTTCATTCCTAAGTATAGCAGATATAAGCTATAAGGTTGGATTCCTTTTAACCTTCTGTGGTGTAGTGGTAGCGCCTTGACTTAGTAATCATAAGTCCTAGGTTCGAGTCCCAGTCGGGGTAAAAAAATGATTCATGTTTTCACATATGTAATGTGCTTAATTGGTTATTTCATGGCCCGAATGAGATTGGGAATTGAATTAAATGCTAAAATGAAGCCACGAGTGAGTTTGGGGAATCTGTAATATGAACATAGTGGCATTCAGATAGAATGCGTTCATTCCTAAGTATAGCAGATATAAGCTATAAGGTTGGATTCCTTTTAACCTTCTGTGTAATGTGCTTAATTGGTTATTTCATGGCCCGAATGAGATTGGGAATTGAATTAAATTGTCGTATGACCTCCGCCATGCTGAAGCCAGAATCTGAAACTTGTAACAGATCTTGAGCGGAAACGGTTGGTCGAGGGCACGGATATTTTATTACAATGTTTGTAGAAAGTGCCAAGGAAATATATGACCGGAACCGTGAGACTTAGGACCTGGCATCGAGAAGGGCAAGAAAGGACAGGAAGTTAGCCATTTCCTAAACCTCAAGAAATATAAACAGGTGTTTCGTACGCAGGTACACGCCCAGGAGAAATGCCCAATAACTCCTCCCCGGAAGTAGGTGGGATTCCACTTTGAACCTGGCGCTGATTAGCTAGGGCTAGATCTCACTGATTTCATTGGAGAATTGGATGTTAAGCCACGCCCTGCCCCTGGGGTATTTAAAGAGCCACCCAGGGCAGGGACAGTTAGTTAGAACCTTGCCAGGGGCACGAATAGATCATAGATTGTGATAGTCATAGGGTGGGGGCATTGGGGCATTGAGGCGTCGGATGTGTTGTACTCTAGAATAAATATAAGTAAAGGATTCACTGCGTGTCCATTCTTACCTTGTAACCACGCTACCTTGTACCCGTCAGGTACATAATAATTAAAGTAAATATACGTAGGGGGAAAAGCCCTACGTCAGTGGTGTCATTAGATGGGATAAACAAAACCAATACGTCAGTGGTGACGCTCGGTGAGATAATAATAAAAGCACTACGTCAGTGGTGACAAGCGGTGAGATAACCCAGTCATCTTACAAAGTGTGAGTTCAAGTGGAGGTCCAAAACCTCCACGTCAGTGGTGGCAGTGCGGTACGGATCTTCACGAAAAAAAAGAAAGAGAAAAAAAAAAAAAAAAAAAAAAAAAAAACATACGAAGAGACAGGTGAATGCCAGTGCAAACCGGTGCAAAGAAAAGAAAATAAGAATGGCAAAAGCAGAAATCCAACATCTCCCAATTCAAGAAATGAGTGACGAGGCCAAACACCGGAGAATTCTCGAACTGGAGGAGCAAGTGCGGCGCCTACAAGCACGCGCCGACGCCGCTCCGTCGAGAAGGAACTTGGCCGACGCCGACAGCGAAACCGACGCCTCAAACATCGACGAACAGCCGGCCGCTCCGAACCCCGTGGTGACACAGGGAACGCAGCAGGCCCAGCCCCCACCCTGTGCCCTGGTTGTAAAGACGCCTCGAGTTAAAAATTTACTTTTATACCTCGACGGCGCAAATGTAAAAGACCGTGAATGTCCGTCCATAATTCCCGCGACCGACTTCTTGAAATACTTGGGTCTGCGGATAAGAAGTGACGTGTGCTCAAATAGAGAATGTTATAAAACTTTGAAGGAACTATTTCTGAGATGTTTCTTAGTGAGCCGAAGTGTGACTGGAGCATTGAGTGAAAATGCCCATTACAAGAGGTATAAGTTGCCGGATCCGACCAAGAAGACGGCGATTCGACGATTTTACTCGAAGAGAAGAAGGAAAACCCGCTCCTTCTTTGCCTTCTGCCATGAAGTTTTTCAGGACCACCTCCTTAAAATAGCTAAGTACTTGTGATCTGTATCCAGTGAGTAATGGGACAATTAGTAAAAGAAATTGAGGTCGGTGGACGCCGCCATTTTATCTTGTAGTTATGCTTTGACTCAGCCAACCCGCTTATAAGGGGTGTGGTGCTTAATAAGTTGATAAAAGTAGAATTTCTGTACCCATTACTAACATGGATAATTTGTACTAATAGCTATAAGCAGTAATAAACTCCGTTTTTGTTATAATTTGAGTAATATAAAGAATTTGCGTTGGAAGTGCGTTCCATTTATTTGTATTAATGCTTAGATTGAATTTTAAGAACGCGAATGTATCGATTTTTAATTGAAAAAATTTAATGCACGTGAAATCACTGTTACAGTATATTAATTTCTTAAGTGTAAGAATTACAGTGAGTAATATACTTGAATCTGCTTTTAGGGTTTTACTTAGAACACGTGTGGTTTTCGAGAAAGGAATGCGGAAGTGACCGTTCGATCTCCCAACCTCGTTATTGTAAATCTGTAGTAATTGTACTGAGCTTTGATATTTTAAAGTACGTGTAAAATCATTTTTATATAAATTTCTTAAAGCGTAAGAAATAGTGTTAAGATTGCGCCTGTTTTTAATTTTTTTTTTTTTTTTTTTTTTTTTTTTTTTTTTTTTTTATCCGCGGGAGTAATGTTTTAGCGAGAGAAAGACATAAACGACAGATCGTTCTTTTTGTGTTATGATGATGGGGAATTAATATTACGATACGTGTGTGGCATGTTCTTTTTGAAGAATAAGAAATTTTCGTGATATTAGTTAGAGATGAGTTTTTTTATTTTTCACTATGCAGGTGAAAGTAAGAGTAAATTAGAGTAGTTTGTGCTGTCCTAGAATAGGGAAGGTTTTTCAGTGTCACCCAAACGTAGCTTCAAGGGAGTAGAATGTTTGTTTGTTCGTTAGAATGGGACCTAGGACTGGTGAGGAAGTCTGTGACCGCACGGCTCAGCCGAGATTTCACCTTTACTCTTCTTCAGAGAGACCGGGAAAGGAAAACCAACGTTGTAAATAAAAGGGAATTTTACAGAAAGGGGATGATTGTCTTGAAAGTGATATAGCGAATGTGATAGCGAATGAGTATGAATGACTGGGGGTATAATGGGGGGAGTTGCTCTAGGGGGTGAAATCGCGGAAAGCACCGTTAGGAAGCATGATTGGGGAGTCTGCGAGGATCGTTCCCCTGCTCCGCCAGGTCCTTCTGCATGCCATATCAGAGTGTATTTATGGGAGGTGATGCGCTGTTGCAATATCTAGTGAGGGATATGGATGAGAAGGTAATTCTCCACCTGCCCAGATATGGTTGAAATGCCGAGTTTGTTTTATTTTTGTTTTGTCCCCTACTCCGCCATTGAGATTATTATTCGATTTCCGAGAGATTCCAAGATAGATGTTACGTGATAAAGGACGTGAATCTATGAATGATTCTTTATTTTCTTTGCTAGCTGCAGTATATACATTATTTGTCTGAAGAGATATGTTAGATTGATAAAGTAAAACTTTGCGAGTTTTAGCCATGATAATGTTTTATCAAAATTATTTCGGCTTGGTCATAAAGAAAGAGTGAGAGCTGACACGAAATGACAACAAGAATGTTACACAGCTGTATCCCGTATTTGAGAGAGCAGATATAAGTCAAATTCGAGATAGTAAAAGAAGATATATATTTTATGTTTGAATTGTTTATGTACAACTCCGTACGAGATTTTGAAGTTTAAGCAAAATGCATTCCTTACTGTTGATAATGAAATATACTTTTTGTTTTTATTATTGCATACACAGAGATAGACTTTTTATATTCTTAGATACCCGTTTTTGTTATAGTTCTTTTTGTATTGAAGAAATCTTTAAAATCTTACTTAAGGGATTCTGAAAAGATTATCTAGAGATAACCATGGTTAATCCCTAGCATTTTCATGAATTTTAGATTACAATCGGGCTAATTAAAGATAATTGAGATTATTAGAGATTATTTGCTGAGTTTTAAAGTTAAAATTAATGACACTTAAGTCCTTTTTAAGAAGTTATTAAGAAAAGGATATTTGTACTTTTGTTGATAGTAGTAGGGATACTGTCACATATGATTTTAGTTTTTTTGCTTTAATTTCATCAGTGTGTGTGCTTCGACGTAACCCTCTGATTTATAGTATGAAAAGAGAGAGATTGTCATTATAGACAAGGATGTGTATGCTGTTACAGTAAAGTCCTTATCAAGATTAAACAGAGAGGAATGGATTTATGCTTCGATAGTTCTGCAGTTGTACACTAAGTTCTTTTGCTTTTGTTTTGTTAATGCGGAAATAAGAATAGCCCTCTGACAATAAACGTAAGACTCTATCGATAGTCATTGCTAACGTTTGTTCACGTTCATTTGTTTATTTATTTTATTATTAGAGATATTCTGCGACACTTTTTTATTTTCAGTACAAGTTAAAAGGAAGAGGCCCGTCTCAGCTGACACAGACTGGAGGCCATGACGTATTTCAAGGTCGCTCAGTCTCTCTCTCCTCTCTCTCTCTCTCTCTCTCTCTCTCTCTCTCTCTCTCTCTCTCTCTCTCCTACCTTTCACTCGACGCTGAGCCTGACAGAGGCTCCGTTCAATGCTAAAAGAACGTTGCTGTCTTTGAGTTTTTTTGTGTGTTTTTTTTTCAGCGAAGCTAGGCGATAATTGTGCCTACATTTCATTGCAGTCAATAGATTGTTGCATGCTGTTATTGCATAAATACTGATAAGATATCGGTAGTACCGCCATTTGCATAAATGTTTGTGCCACATGTCGCAACTGTTTAGAGAATAGATAGAACTCCCATTGACAAATTGTGGAGCCAGCAAGTTGCCACTTATGCTATATATATATACATTGATTATGACAGCAGGAATTTGAATATTAAAGGAGACTGTGTTAGAATAAGCATCACTATGAAATATAAGTATAGAACTCTGTTCTTACTTCTGAATATCAGTCTCCATTGTATATATATTGATATTTTTGATTTAGTATATTTATTTTTATTGTTCATTATTCTTATTTTTAGATCATGATTATTAGTAATGTTATTATGTTGACTGATATTGTTGCTATCTCTCAATGGCCTGTTGCTAATTATTATTTTTGAAATGAAATCAGCAGTAACTTGATGATTTGTATCTTTTATCTGAATTCATACTTGATGTTACTGTAGCCACCGCTAATAAGAATGTTTCTTTAGTGGCTTTTCTCAGCATTTAATGATTGTTCTTTTTGACATTTATAGTAGAGTAATGCTATGTAGCAGTTGCTAAGTCCTAAGTATCTTGGAATAATAATCTAGTTGTGTAGACACATACCTTCCATTACCACCCTATTCCTAGGCAGCCCCGACCTGCAAGTTCTAAAAGTCTCTAGATTTTGTCCGTCAGACAAGTCCCTAGTGCCCATTGAATAGAGATTGCAATCACTTGCAGTTGCAGGGGAGGCAAAGTATAGCCTTGATTACCAACGTATGGCCATTGTTGGTACCCTGAAGTCATAGGGAACCTTTCTTACAACTGTAGTAGTGACATAGGTTCAAACTTTCATCCCGAGATCTACTTCGAAGGTACGTGCGAGGGCCGTAAAGGAAGAGAAACGCTGTGACGTTGCAGGTCTCCTGCGTGGTGGTCTTAGTCAAGATCGGCCGAGGGCGGGACGAGGAAGCCGGGCTGGAAGGATTCGCGGGATGGGGCCCAGTCCTTGTCCTTTTTGCTCTGCCTAACCGAGTAACGGAGATATGGCAACAAACCTGGGCCTGCAGCGAGGACGGCGGGGGAGTGAAAGCGAAAGAATCCCCGTGGGAAACCGGGGAATCGCACCTAGCAAGAATTCATGAGCAAAGGACAGAGAAATTAAAAGTCGTCGTGGACAGAGAAAGTAAAAGTCGTCCTAGACAGAGAAATTAAAAGTCGTCCTAGACAGAGAAAACGAAAGTCGTCCTAGACAGAGAAATTAAAAGTCGTCCTAGACAGAGAAAACGAAAGTCGTCCTAGACAGAGAAATTAAAAGTCGTCCTAGACAGAGAAAACGAAAGTCGTCCTAGACAGAGAAATTAAAAGTCGTCCTCTCCATTGGTCTCTAAATAGTAATATAATATGAAAGTAACACATGTTTTGTTTCAGGAGTAGTTTTTAAGGCTTAATTTTAAGACAAATCAATGCCTCTAATAATGATAGGAATAGAACTTATGACGGTAGGGTCTCTTATAGAAATTACTGTTGATGTTATAGTCTATTGCATTTTACCTGTTTATACATGCTAATACTCTACTTAATTGTTTGCTAATGTTCTAAATGAGTCATAATCCTACTGTAATTAACTCAATTTTGTCTTTTAAAGAAACGAGAGAAGTAGATGAATTAATGTTTTGATTTAAACTGACTTGTCGATCTTAATTAATGTTTAATATTAGTTTCACACTGGAATTATGTTGTTTAAATATAAGAATATGTTTGTATTTCAGATTTCCAACAAGGACATAGACCCTGCATGCTCTAGTTGTCTGTAAAGGTACTCTCTATATGTTATGTTTGTGTAATTTGCATAGGAATTCTTAGAAAATAGCTTAAATAATTCGGCCCCATTTCTATTGTAAACTAATGTTAGCTAGGATATGTCCAAGAGCTCCCGGAAAACTAGTCCATGCTTCGACTGAAATGAGAGATATTTCAGTTTTGGTTGGGAGGGATGTCGTATGACTTCCGCCATGCTGAAGCCAGAATCTGAAACTTGTAACAGATCTTGAGCGGAAACGGTTGGTCGAGGGCACGGATATTTTATTACAATGTTTGTAGAAAGTGCCAAGGAAATATATGACTGGAACCGTGAGACTTAGGACCTGGCATCGAGAAGGGCAAGAAAGGACAGGAAGTTAGCCATTTCCTAAACCTCAAGAAATATAAACAGGTGTTTCGTACGCAGGTACACGCCCAGGAGAAATGCCCAATAACTCCTCCCCGGAAGTAGGTGGGATTCCACTTTGAACCTGGCGCTGATTAGCTAGGGCTAGATCTCACTGATTTCATTGGAGAATTGGATGTTAAGCCACGCCCTGCCCCTGGGGTATTTAAAGAGCCACCCAGGGCAGGGACAGTTAGTTAGAACCTTGCCAGGGGCACGAATAGATCATAGATTGTGATAGTCATAGGGTGGGGGCATTGGGGCATTGAGGCGTCGGATGTGTTGTACTCTAGAATAAATATAAGTAAAGGATTCACTGCGTGTCCATTCTTACCTTGTAACCACGCTACCTTGTACCCGTCAGGTACATAATAATTAAAGTAAATATACGTAGGGGGAAAAGCCCTACGTCAGTGGTGTCATTAGATGGGATAAACAAAACCAATACGTCAGTGGTGACGCTCGGTGAGATAATAATAAAAGCACTACGTCAGTGGTGACAAGCGGTGAGATAACCCAGTCATCTTACAAAGTGTGAGTTCAAGTGGAGGTCCATAACCTCCACGTCAAAATGCTAAAATGAAGCCACGAGTGAGTTTGGGGAATCTATATTTTCACATATGTAATGTGCTTAATTGGTTATTTCATGGCCCGAATGAGGTTGGGAATTGAATTAAATGCTAAACTGAAGCCACGAGTGAGTTTGGGGAATCTGTAATATGAACATATTGTCATTCAGATAGAATGCGTTCATTCCTAAGTATAGCAGCTATAAGGTTGGATTCCTTTTATCCTTCTGTGGTGTAGTGGTAGCGCCTTGACTTAGTAATCATAAGTCCTAGGTTCGAGTCCCGGTCGGGGTAAAAAAATGATTTATATTTTCACATATATAATGTGCTTAATTGGTTATTTCATGGCCTGAATGAGATTGGGAATTGAATGAATTGCTAAAATGAAGCCACGAGTGAGGTTGGGGAATCTGTAATATGAACATAGTGGCATTTAGATAGGATGCGTTCTTTCCTAAGTATAGCAGATAAAAGCTATAAGGTTGGATTCCTTTTAACCTTCTGTGGTGTAGTGGTAGCGCCTTGACTTAGTAATCATAAGTCCTAGGTTCGAGTCCCGGTCGGGGTAAAAGAATGATTCATGTTTTCACATGTGTAATGTGCTTAATTGGTTATTTCATGGCCCGAATGAGATTGGGAATTGAATTAAATGCTAAAATGAAGCCACGAGTGAGTTTGGGGAATCTGTAATATGAACATATTGTCATTCAGATAGAATGCGTTCATTCCTAAGTATAGCAGATATAAGCTATAAGGTTGGATTCCTTTTAACCTTCTGTGGTGTAGTGGTAGCGCCTTGACTTAGTAATCATAAGTCCTAGGTTCGAGTCCCGGTCGGGGTAAAAAAATGATTTATGTTTTCACATATGTAATGTGCTTAATTGGTTATTTCGTGGCCCGAATGAGATTGGGAATTGAATTAAATGCTAAAATGAAGCCACGAGTGAGGTTGGGGAATCTGTAATATGAATATAGTGGCATTCAGATAGAATGCGTTCATTCCTAAGTATAGCAGATAAAAGCTATAAGGTTGGATTCCTTTTAACCTTCTGTGTGTAGTGGTAGCGCCTTGACTTAGTAATCATAAGTCTTAGGTTCGAGTCCCGGTCGGGGTAAAAGAATGATTCATGTTTTCACATATGTAATGTGCTTAATTGGTTATTTCATGGCCCGAATGAGATTGGGAATTGAATTAAATGCTAAAATGAAGCCACGAGTGAGTTTGGGGAATCTGTAATATGAACATAGTGGCATTCAGATAGAATACGTTCATTCATAAGCATAGCAGATATAAAGTTGGATTCCTTTTAACCTTCTGTGATGTAGTGGTAGTGCCTTGACTTAGTAATCATAAGTCCTAGGTTCGAGTCCCGGTCGGGGTAAAACAATGATTCATGTTTTCACATATGTAATGTGCTTAATTGGTTATTTCATTGCCCGAATAAGATTGGGAATTGAATTAAATGCTAAAATGAAGCCACGAGTGAGGTTGGGGTATCTGTAATATGAACATAGTGGCATTCAGATAGAATGCGTTCATTCCTAAGTATAGCAGATATAAGCTATAAGGTTGGATTCCTTTTAACCTTCTGTGGTGTGGTGGTAGCGCCTTGACTTAGTAATCATAAGTCCTAGGTTCGAGTCCCGGTTGGGGTAAAAAAATTATTCATGTTTTCACATATGTAATGTGCTTAATTGGTTATTTCATGGCCCGAATGAGATTGGGAATTGAATTAAATGCTAAAATGAAGCCCTGAGTGAGGTTGGGGAATCTGTAATATGAACATAGTGGCATTCAGATAGAATGAGTTCATTCTTAAGTATAGCAGATATAAGCTATAAGGTTGGATTCCTTTTAACCTTCTGTGGTGTAGTGGTAGCGCCTTGACTTAGTAATCATAAGTCCTAGGTTCGAGTCCCGGTCGGAGTAAAAAAATGATTCATGTTTTCACATATGTAATGCGCCTAATTGGTTATTTCATTGTCCGAATGAGATTGGGAATTGAATTAAATGCTAAAATGAAGCCACGAGTGAGGTTGGGGTATCTGTAATATGAACATAGTGGCATTCAGATAGAATGCGTTCATTCCTAAGTATAGCAGATATAAGCTATAAGGTTGGATTCCTTTTAACCTTCTGTGGTGTAGTAGTAGCGCCTTGATTTAGTAATCATAAGTCCTAGGTTCGAGTCCCGGTCGGGGCAAAAAAATGATTCATGTTTTCACATATGTAATGTGCTTAATTGGTTATTTCATGGCCCGAATGAGATTGGGAATTGAATTAAATGCTAAAATGAAGCCACGAGTGAGGTTGGGGAATCTGTACTATGAACATAGTGGCATTCAGATAGAATGCGTTCATTCCTAAGTATAGCAGATATAAGCTATAAGGTTAGATTCCTTTTAACCTCCTGTGGTGTAGTGGTAGCGCCTTGACTTAGTAATCATAAGCCCTAGGTTCGAGTCCCGGTCGGGGTAAAAAAATGATTCATGTTTTCACATATGTAATGTGCTTAATTGGTTATATATATATATATATATATATATATATATATATATATATATATATATATATATATATATATATATATATATATATATATATTTATTGCGTGCGTATGCGCTTTAAACATGCAGTTGCCCTTAACGAGGATTCTAACCATTTAATCCATTATTGTTCGTAAAATGTTGCTTACTCTACCACTGAAGGAGGCGTAATAGAAGTACGAAAGCAATCTGTCCATCTGGTAGTCCAGGAGGCAAATACACTCGTCTCAGTGTCTCGTGCTCATTTTACTCTCACTTCTCAACCTCTCACATGGCTTGTTTTGCCATTTAAGTCTCTTCTTTGCTCATCCTTACACTGACTGTTAGCTGAGAGGTTTCTCTTTTTTTTTTTAAACCTACATGTTTTAAAGCTTCACAGCTTTTTGATGATCCACGTGTACCACATATAAATGTGTTCCTTTATTCTCAGATCTCTAATAGTGCATTTTCATAACAAGGACTTGAACTGCTTTGCTTCTCGTTTAATGTATCTACTTAAACTTAATAATTCTAGAGTTCTAATTCACTGTCTGTGTATGTCAAAATCACACAAATAATATAAATTAATTAACCACTCTGATATGTTCTCACCTTCATAAGAATACATTTTCATTATTATCCAATCTATTCACAGATGTTCTCTTATGATTAATACTCTTACCTGCCGAAGCTCTCTTCTTTATTTTAAATTACCCTTTGCCTCAACTTTACTCTCGCCATCAGTGCTTATCAAATTCCCAGTTGGACTGAGTATGTGAAAATTTCCGTGTTAGGCATATATGTTAGAGGACAGGGTATGACTGGACTAGGTAGAGGAGAGCTGTCAGACACATAGACCCCACCGAACAAAAGAAAAGATGTATAAAGGAAGATGTACGTTCACCTGTTTCCCAATTGTACCCTCCATTTGCCTTTCACTTTGTACTTCTTTGTCAACATGTTTCCGTTTACTTCTTTTGTTTACATATCCATTTGGCCTTTCACTTCTCTCTCTCTCTCTCTCTCTCTCTCTCTCTCTCTCTCTCTCTCTGTAGTACTCAGCCAAAGTTTTTTTTTTTTTAATGCTGAGACTTTTTTGCAGTAGTATTTACTAGTCATGATATTATTATTATTATTATTATTATTATTATTATTATTATTATTATTATTATTATTATTATTATTATTATTATTATTATTATTATTATTATTATTATAAATTTTTTACCTCCCACTGTCAGGATTCGACTCCTGTTCTACTGGTTCTTAAGTTTCATTGTACTACGACATTTTATTATTATTATTATTATTATTATTATTATTATTATTATTATTATTATTATTATTATTATTATTATTATTATTATTATTATTATTATTCTGTATAATCCACTCTCGTCAGCTATATTAATTCTTTAGCAAATTCAGAATATTAATTAAGAAATAAAATATCGATGTTGAATTTTTATACTTGAACTTCAGTCCTGAATATTGTTTGCTGTTTTTTTTTTTTTGCTATTAATCATCGTTATGAGTGTAGACACTAACAGGTTGGAGCTGGGGAATAAAAGCTGGATGCCTTCCTAAAGCCCCGCAAAGTAGTCTCGAACATAGGTCTGCCATATTCCGAATCGAGCACTCCAAAATGTGATTTTTGGAATGGAATCCATTTAATTATTTACCATCAAGAAGATGCTGAAATTATATATATATATATATATATATATATATATATATATATATATATATATATATATATATATATATATATATATATATATATATATATATATATATATATTATATATATATATATATATATATATATATATATATATATATATATATATATATATATATATATATATATATACACTTAGACTTAATTTAGAGATAAATCGTTTGAAAAACCATATTCCATATAGCCGTGATTCTCAACCAATGGCATACCTACCCTTGGGACAATATTTTACATGGATATAGTCAGCATACTCGGACACCCTTTTATATATATATATATATATATATATATATATATATATATATATATATATATATATATATATATATATATATATATATATATATATATATAAAATCTGGCGGGCTGCAATGATACCCCTAAGTCTTTTAATGCCATTGATCATTTATTCTGTTTTCTTTGCATGAGAGTAAAGGGGGTAAAAAGCAGAGGAAAGATTGAGAATCACTGCTTTAGAATTTGGTACCACATTTGATAGACCTGTAGATATTGTATTTTGATTTACATTAGAGGAAATTTTAAAACCAGCAAATTAGAGTGATTACCCCTGTACAGCTAGTATGGAATACCTGAGAGAGAGAGAGGGAGAGAGAGAGAGAGAGAGAGAGAGAGAGAGAGAGAGAGAGAGAGAGAGAGAGAGAGAGAGAGAGAGAGAGAGAGAGAGAGAGAGAGAGAGAGAGAGAGAGAGAGAGATTATTTTTTATTTTATTAATTTATTGCGCCAAGGCGTCAGACATTACATGAGTTCATACAAATAATGTTTCAAATGGATACAAAACAAGAATTGAACATAGTTTACAGGGAGGTGTACACATTGATAAAACATTGCTGCATACTAACACACAACTCACAGTATGGCAGCACAGAGTACATTATATGCAAAAGTAAAGCTCAGAGAAACGCAGAATGCACAAACAGAATTATACAGCAACATACAGAAAATATATGTATAATTCAATATAATTAATGGCCACCAAAGTGAGGATAACGAGCAAGAATAACATCAAGGTTGTCATCATTAAGTAAAAATGAGCAGATCTGTATTAAGTTCTGACCTCGTGGTAAAACATCTCTCACTGTGGGGCACTGAAGACAATAGTGGTCAAGAGTGTTAGCATTAGGACGGTCGCATAATTTACAGGAGGTGTACTGTGGCATATCTAGAGTCTGGGAGACCTGCCATAAAGGCCGATACCCCATTCTGAGCCGAGCACTAACTACATTGTTTTTCCGCACCATTAACCCGCGTCTGCTATACTTGTAGCGACTGTGAAGAAAGTGATCATGGTGCTGTATGGACACACTGTTGGCCCTCTCCGTGTCCCTGCGCTGGACCGTAATGGCAAACCCAGCTGAGTAGATGATGTTACGTAGGCATCGGAGGGAGGGCTCAGCGTCCACAGCATGCCCATCCAGCATACAGGCCGCCTTGGCAAGACGATCCGCTGTGTCGTTGCCAGTCAGCCCAATGTGGGATGGAGTCCATACAAATGACACAACAAGAGAAGCATCCCGAGCGGCCGCGAGGCGACATAGTATATCTCCCACAGCACGGCCACAGATAGGTCTTGGCGAGGATAGGGCTTGTAGGGCCGATTGGGAGTCACAAATTATTACCCCATTCACTCGTCGTCGAACAAGGAGAGTCACGGCATCCAAGATGGCATTCAGTTCACAGTAGGTGGAGCTCGACGAGGTGGGTAGTCTACGGCCAATCCATGAATCAGCTGGCACAGGCGGCTCCATGGTGGGGGAGAGAGAGAGAGAGAGAGAGAGAGAGAGAGAGAGAGAGAGAGAGAGATTTGTTCTTTTTGGGATCATGCAATCTTAACCCATATTATCGTGATGTAATTGTAAATACTGGAGAATCTCTCCCCTTCATGACTCGCTAATATTAAGAGGCATGAGTCAGCAATTTCCAATTTTCTTTGTCTTCCACAGTTAAAAAAAAAGTATATATACTCTTCTCCTCCACATCCTCTCTCCTCTTTACGTCATTTCTTCTTCGTCATTTTGTTATTATTTGCTTTGTAGTTTTATTATTTTTGAGTTTGTCTTGAATGAGAACTTCACTTGTGCTTGTTAAAGTGATATGTGATTGATAAGATTTTATGGTCTTTTATGACAAGAGTTCCTGTTCAAATGGTGCTAGCGCTCTTAAAATTGTTTTATCCTCAATTGTTTATCAATTTCATTTTATTAATTAAGATGGTTTTTATACCTCTGATCTACTTTCATCAATAAAAGGTTCTCGAAGTGTGCGGCCTATCTACAGCACTAGTTTAAAAAAAATCCTTCTTTATGTGCCTGTATCGTTGGATAAAAAAAGGTAATCCCACCTAGCAAAACAACTACCTTGGTCATTGTCAGATAGGTTAGATAAGGTTAAGTTGGGTTAGATTATTATGTAAGTATGAATTAGCAATTGGAAGGAAGATTAGCCATAACAAGATTTATATTTACTTTTGAGGGAGGAATGATCGTTGATAGCAGATAATGATGGATTTTCCTTGATAATTAATATTTTTTTGTGCAATAAAACTAATTTTTTAGATGTATGGTTTGCTGTCATAGAGGCTACCAAGTGCCGTAATGTATCTGTCAGATTCAGATGTCCTTTGGCTGACACCTCGGGAGGAATTGGTCAACTTGAAAATAGGTATTTGCTGTTCAATAGAGGGACATTGTATGAACTAATTACTCACAATCACTTTCCTTCAAGTATACTTCAAGTATACATCATTCAAACGTGCATAAGTATCAACCACACTCTCGTCGTTCTATTATTTGATTTATGATAGCAACTGTCCAGGACAGTTCGATGTTAAATCATTCTTCATTTACGGTTCTCTTTCTATGCCTACATCAACACCGAATAGCCTTGGATATTCGTTACACATCTCTTATTAACCCTTCACATCTGACAAGTCACAACACTCTCCATCTCTGTTGCTCTTTACTTTTTGTTTTCTTCGTGCCCAGGCCCAATGATAACATATTTATTTTTTTTATTTTTTGGCCCGTCCTGGTGTCACAATCTTAAAAAAAAAAAGTTGCCCTCACCAGCTCCTATGATTGTCTTATGATTCCTCGAAGTCAAATATGACAAGCTAGATCAGTGGTTCCCTAACTTTTCACTACCAAGGACCCCTTTTCGTTAAATGATTTTTTCCCCGGACCCCAGGATATTGAAAAGTCTGTCAACTTAACATGCTACTTTAATAAACTAGCAACAAACTCCTCTTATCAGAAAACTAGATTAATTTCTGCAGAAAGACATATATAAATGAAAAAATGGGAATATATATAAAAAATATAAAGAAAGAAATACAGAACAGAACAGAGCAGAGAAAAAAAAATACTTTATCTTAATCTCATTAATGAGATGGGTGATGCTGTTTTGCTGCTACTATGTTTTCAATTTCAGGTTCAATGGCAGACAGTTTTAAGCGAAGATCAGGTTCCACATTCATATTATTTCTGTATTTTGATTTTATGTAAATGAGCTGTGAGAAAGCCTGCTCGCATAAATACGTAGTAGGGAATGGCATTAGATATTTCAGGGCCTTGGTTGCCAGTTCTGGGTACTCATTTTTCAGTAGTAACCAAAAGTCTGATAAATTGTAACGGCTGAAACGTGATCTTAGCGAAGTGTCACATGAAAGTTCAACAAGACTATTTTCTTCTTTTGCTGTTAATTCTTTTACATCTTTTACATTTACATGAAAAGGATCCCTAATCCACTTGTTATTACCATCATGAGGAGGAAAATAATCCCTAAAACTGATCTTTAAACCTTGCAAATGCTGAATAAAAAGGCTTCTTATTTCTTCAGAAATGTTTTCTTCAGAAGTTCCAAGAAAGTCATAAAGTGTTGGAAAGGATTCAAACACACCACTATGCAGACGTTCAGACCACAACTCTAATTTCTTAATCATGGCTTCCACTTTATCTTCAACTTTAAAAATAGTTACGGATCTCCCTTGTAGGCTCAAATTTAGGTCATTCAAATAAGTAAAGATGTCAGACATGTATGCCACAATAGCTAGCCACGAAAAGTAATTAAACCATTCTCTCCCATGGAATGATTTATCATGAAGAAATAGTCTCATTTCATCACGCAACTCAAATATGCGGGTAAGTACTTTACCGCGGGACAGCCACCGCACTAGAGAATGCAAGAGCAGTTGTTCATGAGCGCTACCCATCTCCTCACAAAGAACACTAAAAATACGAGAATTTAAGGGCTGAGCTTTTATGAAGTTAACTACTTTCACTACTTCATCTAGAGTCGTCTTCAATTTTTCTAGCATTTTCTTTGCTGCCAACGATTCTCTATGTATGCAGCAATGAGTCCACTTGACATTTGGTATTATAGCTTGGATTTTTGCCTTGAGTCCTTTGTACTTTCCCGACATTGCGGGAGCCCTCTCAGTACTGACTCCTACACACTTTGACCATCCAATTTCATTAGCTATTATAAAATCATTCAAACTATTAAAAATAGACTCACCAGTTGTGTGTGTTGGCAATGACTGGCAAAATAGAAAATCTTCCTTAATTGTACCATCAAATTCATATCGTATGAATGCAAGTATATCAGCACTGTTAGCAACATCTGTACTTTCATCTAATTGTAAAGAATAATACGGACTTTTAATCACTCTCTTCACTAGGTGATTTTTAACACTGTCAGACATGTCTTCTATTCGCCGCTTGACAGTGGTGTTTGACAATGAAATGAGATCAAAACTCTTTGGGACTTTGTCTCCATGCATCCTAGAGGCCATTGCTTTGGCAGCAGGCAGAATTAGTTCCTCTGCTATTGTGTGTGGTTTTACACTCTTTGCTATTAAAAGAGAAACATCATACGAAGCACACACAGCATTCTTATTATCACCCCCGGTTGCTATTTTTTCTATAATATTTTGTCTTGAAAGCAGTTCTTCCCGTCTTCATTGAAAATATTCAACAGGTTTGTTAGTATGCTCCTTATGCTTAGTTTCAAAATGCCGGCGAAGTTTGGCTGGCTTCATACCTTCATTGGACAATATTTCATAACAGAGAATACATTGTGGTTTCTGTTCACCTTCACTGCCTCTACATATAAATCCAAAGGATATGTATTCATCACAGTATTTACGGTTTTTGCGTTTTGACCGATGAGTCAGTGTCTTTTCACTTGAGCTTGTCGCATATTCACCTTCTATGTCACTACTGTCTCGTTTTAACATGCTTCCGGTTTTTAACCACCGATCCATCTTACGATCAGATATTTACAATAAATAGTCACTGATGTAGTTAATACAACTAAATATTAAGGTTCGGGAATCAAACACAGACGCACTGACTACGGACTGCTCAAGTTGCATTAACGTTTGGATGCAACTGTCGGTTCAAAACGTGAAGACGGTGAAGGAAGAGCGAAGTTGCAGCAATCAGTGTTCAGAACTTTAGCTCAGACTGAGCTCGCACGCCACGGTCCGACTGTACGTGTTCAACACATGACAGGTTGGTAATCTCACACGTATAAATGCATCGGTCCTACCGTACTGTGATTGCCTGACATCCGACATATCACTTTCATGTACAATGTTAAATACATAAAAAACTAAAGAGAGAAAGAAAAGAAAAATAAATAAATTATATGATCAGGAAACGTTTATTTTTAATATTGCCATAATTATGAGAGCATGGGTACGTTACGTTGCCTTTGTATAACTGCATTATTATTTTTTTCTTTTAATATACTTATTCACTTACATATATATATATATATATATATATATATATATATATATATATATATATATATATATATATATATATATATATATATATATATATATATATATATATGAAAATTTCAATTCAGTTCACGGACCCCCAGTACTACCTTTGCGGACCACCAGGGGTCCGTGGACCACAGATTGGGAAGCACTGAGCTAGATCGTCGTTACTCTAATTAAAGTCTGTTTAAGCACTTCGGTAATAAAATTCTGTTTCTGTAAATTCGAATGATTTATTCAAATCATATAAGTAAGAGTGTGTTTCATTCTTTGCCCTTTTGTTTGACAGAAACTGAATTGATTATTCTAGAATATAAAGTAAGTCATTAACTGTTCGATTGTTTAAGCGTGTTGTCTCTTAAATCCATTTCTGGGAAGGGGCAAATAATGAAGTGTGAGTTGGTCGAAAATCGAACTGACGACCGTCCTGGTAAACCAGATTCTAACGTAGAATATAGTCGGCCAGAGATCGAACATGTAAACTAATATCATAGGTCGTGCTTTATAAAACTCAGAACCCCGTGTGAGTTAGATGGTTATTTGGGCAACTTCTTTTTAAGAGACCATATGATTGAGCTTAGCTATATAAATTTACCCTTAATTATAAAGTTGAACCCACAGACAGCCTGAGTAAGTGAGTAACTAAGTTGGATATTAACCCAAAGAAAGTTTTGGTGAACAAGTTCAGAAACTCTCTGAATAATAAGTCTTAGATTTACTAAAAAGACGAAAAACATCTGGATAACAAGTCTCAAGTCCATTTTAAGACCCAACCAATGACTATCTGGAGAAACGACTTTGTTGGTTAGGACGATGACCCAGAGGCTGTCTGGGTAAGCAAATTTGTAAGTCTAGTAACCACCGAGTCCGTTTGGATGAATGCCTTTTCAAAAACTGCTGATTTGTGTCAGAACCTAGAAACTGCGATGATTCACAGTTCTTATGTCTCTGTCTTTTTTTCTTTTACATTTTTGTCAGCTGAAGACAGCGTGATACATATTATGCTATAATAAGGTAATAATAGCTGCAGTTATGACCGTTATCAACATCACTTCCTATATACAGTATCTCGGGGCTCCTCGTTTGAGTACGGTTTGCATAAGTCACATCACATAGCAATAAGGTTCGAGTTAGGACCGGTTGGAAACAGTCGTTTCTGTAAAAGACTCTAAAACTCTATGCCTAGAGTTCCTGGAAGAAGCTCGGGACCTACAGATGTACAAATGTTTCTTCAAGGATAAGGAGGAATCTGTGACGAAATCCATTTTTTTTATTTAGATACATAAACTTAGATCTTGATATGATGCTCTTCAGTAATCTGAAGCTCTCTGGTAATGCATATCATTAAATTTGATAAAGATCACAGATACAACGTGGTACAACTGAACCCTATAATAGAGTGTCACATGAAAGTCATCTTGATTACGGAGAGATAACAGTTAACATTTCTCAACATCGAAACGCTGTCACGACCTTAATAAAAAAAAAGTGTAAAAAAAGATGTCTTATCTACACGTGGAATTATATTGAGAACCTTATGAAGTTTTATGTAATAGTTAATAGATTTCTTTCAGACTCTAAGGTCCGATTTCTTAAACAGTGTAAACCTAGGATACCATATTGTTAGGTAGCTAGACACACACAACTGGATTTCATAAACGCATCTGACGCGATTCTGTGTAAGGCTAGGATCCCGTACGGAATCCTAGCGATACACAGAACCGCGTCAGATGCGTTTATGAAATCCATTTGTGTTTGTCTAGCTATCTAACAATGTGGTATCCTAGGTTTACACTATTTAAGAAATCGGGCCTAAGTGTCCTCTTATGTCATTTTGTTTGCTAGTACTTCCCTATTCTATAATTATTAATTTCGTTGACAATCTATTCAGCAAATTGTCATATGCATATCTAAAACAAAATAAGAAATATTTTACTTAGAACTCTGAACCTTTTAAATAAAAACGGTTGGAGGTATGCATCTTTAGAAGGGCCAACGAGTTGAATAAAAATGTCTTTGACCCTAATTTTACACTTAGCCAAATATCAATAAAAGTCTTTAGTAAACAAAACCATATTAAACTAAACCGACCCCATCTCATGGTGTAATCGGCTCCTAGAAGAACCTAAATCAAAAGAAGCCATTTCCATATTACGTTGTGACTTAGTCGATTAGGTTATTTGTAGTTGTGTAAGAGAAGTGAGAGATCCAGTAGGTGCTTCATTTTAGTCAATGAATCTTTGTGTGCTAGCCTCTGTCAAGTTAGCAGTAATGTTTAGAAGTATGAAATCAGTTTTGCAATTATATTCTTGCAGAGTTAAGGTTTCGATAGCAATTAATCATTTTATATTGTATTCACTTTTGTAATGTATTAGAATTGCCCTTCTACAAATTATGGCATTAGCTGTTATTATACACAGTGGTTTATTTTAGAGACTGATGAAGGGAATCCAGGTAAATAAGTCACAGGTAAAAAAGTCCCAGGAAAAAGTCACTGAAAGAAAAGTTATAGGAAAAAAAGTCCAACCTAACATAATCTGTTACTTTTTTCCTAACCTAAATTGTAGCTTTTTTGTGGCTTATTTCTTGTGACTCAATTACCGGCCATGGATAAAGGATCCTAAGTATGATTACTTAGAATATACCATTGCAGTTTTACAATTTATCTAAACAGCTCTTCAGCAATTATAATACAATTTGACATAGGCCCGATTTCTTAAGCAGTGTAAACCTAGGATACCATATTGTCAGTTAGCTAGACACACACAAATGGATTTCATAAACGCATCTGACGCGGTTCTGAGCATGGCTAGGATCCCGTGCGGGATCCTAGCCATACACAACCGATTCAGATGCGTTTATGAAATCCATTTATGTGTCTAGCTTACTAACAATATGGTATCCTCGGTTTACACTGTTTAAGATATTGGGCCTATGTCAGTTAAGAAATTATTATCAAAAAAATATAGTGAACCGATTGTTAGTATGCTTAATTATGACTTGATACTTATTACAATGATACCTACAATTTTTACATCACACCCATTACAGTGATGCAACTTCTACATCACACTCATCACAGTGATACCTACTATACACCTAGTTACAGTATGATCCCTAAAGTTACATAGGCTTGCCAAGATACTGAATTTTAGATAAGCAACTATTTTCGTTGCTTAGTTTGAAATTGAGTCAAAGGCTATTTTTAGAATATATAATGTCATTAAATATTCTACTAAGCATTAACTTAAATCTTTATAAAAGTATTTACTTATCATGTGACATCGCCACTGAATGGATTTGAAAGACGTCTCATATATATATATATATATATATATATATATATATATATATATATATATATATATATATATATATATATATATATATATATATATATATATATATATATATATATATATATATATATATATAATTTCTTTTATTTATTTTTTTTTCCAGAAAGACAGAGTCGGTAGTTTTGCAAGCAGCTTATATGCTTATGGTCTTTGTGTGTATGTGTGCTTGTGTGTATGTATGTGTGTATTTACTTAATTATACTCATGGAAAAGAGCCCTATGTGTGTGTTTGTGTGCCAAGTCATTGTAATGCTAGTATGCAAAAATGTTTAATATACAGAGATTGTTCAACATTAAAAATAGGAAAAATTAAGTTAATTTTCGCTTTAATAGTTATTTTTTTTTATATTTCGATCTGCCATCAGTTGTATTCAATTTATTTATTATAAATTTAAATCTATCCAAATACAAATGTTCAAGAATATTTATGAGGCGAAGTACTCGGCATTAAAAGGCCCTTAGTAGAAAAGGGAGTTCGTGACGTAAAAAGCCGCACCGATCCCGAGGTCGTAATAGGCGCTAAGTGTCGTTTCGGTTGTCTGGGCCCCCCCTTGTATCACCCCTGCGGGCGTCCGATAGTTTGAGTGAGGGGATCAACTTCTCCCCTCTTCCTTCTTGACGTCGGCTCCCCCCATTAGGTGTATTCATCCCTGTTATGTATGTATGTATTAATAGTAGTTATGTGATGTATGTATTATTCCATATTGATTATTATTATTATTATTATTATTATTATTATTATTATTATTATTATTATTATTATTATTATTATTATTATTATTATTATTATTATTATTATTATTATTATTATTATTATTACTATTATTATTATTATTATTAATCTATCTAAAAAGTAAAACACAGTTATTCCGAAACCCATGCTCTTACTCAGTTGAAAGTTGCTAGGATATTTATATGGACTGAGGGAAGTTAAAAAAAAATATTATATAACTTATTGATATTCTTTTCAGTTTCTCCGGTCAACTTAAGAAATATCGAATTTTATTGATTTTTAAATATCTGGGCTGTAACTACATGAAAAGCTTAAATTGTATTGCAACCCTGATGATGGCCTTGTCAATAGGAGTGAATGAATATATGTGTGTGTATAATTACCTAAATATAATTACCTAAGTGTGCTTACGGGAAAGAACCCTATGCTTGTAGCTTTCTGTCTCCTGGTCGGTTCCATTTTTACTCAGTGATGCTTATCATATTTGTCCTTAAAATTTGAATACAGTTAGCATTAACTACGTCCTTGCTTAGCGAATTCTAATCATCATCTATTCTATCACGAAAATGGTACTTTATTACATCCTTCAAAGACATTTGTCATGCGAAGTTTCATACTATGACCTCTAGTTCTAGAGCCAGCCATATCAATATATCAATCCCAATCCACTGTTACAAAACCATGAAGGATTTTAAACACCGTCACCATTCTTCTAGCTTCGAGTGGTGGTAAGTCTAATTCCCTCACCTTCTCCTCATAACTGTGTTTGTGTGCAAGTGCGTACATTCTTATGGTTGCAGCCATTAAAATATAGGAAACACTAGATGATGCCAGCATGGTGAAGGTTTATAGCAGCAACTCTCATTCAGCGTCTTTGCTGCTGCAGAGGTCAGTGACAGTGATTTTTTTTTTTTAATGCTTACAGGCTTGTGAATTGTAACAGGGAGTTACTCATAATCAGAAAAAAATTCTTGTTCATTACATGCTTTCGACTTAGACACAGGGCATTATCATACCCCATACCCCAAAATAAAATGCAGTTGCTATCAATAATTGCTCTAAACCGTAAATATCTCGGATCATTTTTTTCTTTCTCTAATGCCCAATATAAAATGCAGTTACTATCCATGAAGTCTAATATAGAAAAGCCTCCATAAATCGCAGAAGACTGATAAGGGAAGGATTATAATTAACCTTTTCTGGATGAAGGTGAAAGACAGGTCGTTGGTAACCATGGTTGTGTTGCCTTAGTATCCATGCTTATTGTTATACAAGATGGTATGTAATTCTTTCTGTGATTGATTGAGTATGCGCCTTTCAACCTGTTACCAATTGTGATAAGGGAGCCGCAAATAGAAATCATGAATCAGGATGTATTTATGTATGTATGTATGTATGTATGTATGTATGTATATATATATATATATATATATATATAGATATATATATATATATATATATATATATATATATATATATATATATATATATATATATATATATATATATATCTATATATATATATATATATAGATATATATATATATAGTGTGTGTGTGTGTGTGTGTGTGTGTGTGTGTGTGTGTGTGTGTGTGTGTGTGTGTGTGTGTGTGCAAGGGAGTTCGAAAATTATCTTTACTACTTTGGCCTCTTATAAATAGTCAGTCACCGAGTAAATAAATTTTCATGTTGTCTCATTTTACAAAAACACTTATCAACCTTTAGGATGCACTCAGGGTGACGATTACATCTGCCAAAACAAGTCCTTCGCAAGAAGGCAATCGTCCTAGCCCTTGGTAGAAAGGGGAAACCGTGACGTATAACCGAATCATCATCATCAGTTCATTGTAAAGATTGTTTTTCTTGTTTGTTTTGTCCCAAGTTATTCTGTTTTGTTCGCACCAACTGCTGGCAACAATTTTTTGACATTTTTTTTTTCTTCTTTTTCAAATAGTTCAAAATGAATGTGTAGGAAAAACTCTTTGCTGAATAGGTTATTGAAACCAAATCAGACACATGAGTTTAACGAGGGTTTAGAACTAATGGCAACAGAACTCCTCCATCAAAGAAAGAATCACAGGATGTGATGTCGGGTGATCTAGCCGGCCAATATGTTGGCCGTAATTAACTCGTACGTTTGTTCTTGATGGAGGAGTTTTGTTGTAATTAATTCTAAACTTTCTTTGGACTTGTATGTCAAATTTGTTTTCTGTAAAACATTCATATTGTGGTTTCTCTTGTGCAATAATTTTGGTTTAAGTAAAGAAAAAATGTCTAAAGGTGGCACAGACTGTTGCTGCCAACAAATTTAAGCAATCAAAGACAGTACATACAAAAAAGCTTAATACATTTCTTTTCTTCTGTTAAATGGCACGACACGGGAATTTTTACACTGTGTGATTAACTATGAATAACAGAAGTTATATTATAATTGTCGGACACCTTGTATATATTCCTGTACTTGTGTATGCATTTGATATATATGTGCGTGTGTGTCTGTACGTATTTATGTATATATATATATATATATATATATATATATATATATATATATATATATATATATATATATATATATATATATATATATATATATATATATATATCTATCACTTTGTGATTACCTAATTGTGTTTACGGGAAAGAGCCCAAAGCTCGTATCTTCCCGTCTCCTGATCGGTTCCATTTTAGACTTAGTGATACTTATCGTACCTGTCCTTAAAACTATGGATTGAGATAGCATTAACTACCTCCTCGCTTAGCGAATTCCAATTATCAACTACTCTTACACTGAAAAAGTATTTCCTTACATCCTGCAAAGAACTTTTCTTACGAAGCTTCAAACTATGACCTCTAGTTCTAGAGCCAGCCATATCGAAATATCGATCCCTATCCACTCTATCATAACCATGAAGGAATTTAAAGATTGTGTTTGTGTGTGCACGCGTATGAATTGTATCTATCAGTTGTTTCTCTTTTTATAAATAATTATATGCCGTATTTTACATGTGATGTATAAAAGTTTGATGTTTGCTTTATTAATACTCTTTTCTTAAATACGAAGAAAGAAACGGTGATCATCCTTGCCGAATATCACTGATAAATTGACTGGGTTCCTTGTGGAGTCAATAGATGCTTCAGGCGAGGTACCTCTCTATACCCTGGATTCGGTTTTACGTCACGAACTCCCTTTTCTACCAAGGGCTAAGACGGTTGCCTTCTTACGAAGGACTTGTTTTGGCAGATGTAATCGTTACCCTGAGTGTATGCCCTTACTAACCTCAGTCCGTGACGGGGCGCGAACCCTCGACCTGCCGCCTCAGAGTCGCAGACGCTACCATTTTGCTACGGAGACTACCCTACCTCTCTATACCCTGTAATATGTGAAACACGTTCACCTTTTACTTGGATACAACAAAATTTCTCTCAAGTTTTTTTTTTAATTCCTCTGCTAATGGGTTCATGCCTATGCATAATGCCACCATAAGGCGTAATATAAAAACCATAGAATACTTGACTCGTTACTTCGTGACAGCGAAAAGTAATGACGACTAAGAATTCTTTAAAAAAAAATACATATATATATTTGTATACAAACAGTATTTATTTATTTATTTATTTATTTATTTTATTACGTTTTTTAGATTTGGATATTTTTATCATTTTTCCTCTATGGACCTTAGAGGTCAAGAATTTTGAAAGTAGGGATTCATTTGCTTCACGTTCGTCATTATTTTTTTTTTTTATACTGAACTCTTAGATGGCGATTGGATTATGTTAATCAAATGACAAGTGAAAATACTGAATCAGGTATTTAGCAATATCCTATATATTAGCGTGTTTTGCTTATAGGAAAGTTTTCTTAAATCTATTAACTTTAATCTGAACAGAATGAGCAGTAATAAACTATCCTCTTTGGAAATATGAGTTTTCTTTTGGTAATTTATGTATATCATCAGGTGTTGTTTTGTTTTCTTTACAGATTCTCGGGTTCCTAATTCGTTTCCTTTGGCTTATACAAACAATTATACATTTCGTTGTTTTGGATGTCTTGGCTGGCTCTCAGTTTGGGCCCGAATCTTGTGAAAAAAACTCAGTATTTCTTAAAGGCCTTGTTGTTGTTGTTGTTGTTGTTCCGGTTTTACGTCACGGACTCCCTTTTCTACCAAGGGCTAAGACGGTTGCCTTTTTGCGAAGGACTTGTTTTGGCAGATGTAATCGTTACCCTGAGTGCATGCCCTTGCTAACCTCAGACCGTGACGGGGCGCGAACCCTCGAACTGACGCCTCAGAGTCGCGGACGCTACTGCTTGAGCCACGGTGACTATTCTTATCATTAATATCCGTTCTATTACTGAACGACTTACACATATTTTTCTTTATTTTATCCTGTTGTGTCCTTTGTCACAATTTTTATTTCCTGTGTGTACAGAATATGTTATTTCACAACTTTGCAGTGCCACCTGTCCCTCCTTGCTTTGGCACTCTTACCCCTCCCCCATTAGTACCTGCCTCATGTTTCCGGTTTTACGTCACGGACTCCCTTATCAACCAAGGGCTAGGACGGTTGCCTTCTTGCGAAGGACTTGTTTTGGCAGATGTAATCCTTACGCTGAGTGCATGCCTTTGCTAACCTCAGACCGTGACGGGGCGCGAACCCTCGACCTGACGCCTCAGAGTCGGAGACGCTACCGACTGAGCCACGGCGACTACTAGTACCTGCCTCATGTATGGTTTGTAATACACCAAAACTTATGCCTAAGTGTCTTTTACCTATTGGGCACATGATAAGCTCTTATTTACCTTGTCTGTAACATTGCTAATATCTATAAAATAAAGAAATAGAGTCTGTTGGGAAGATGTGGACTATTCAAAACCACTGAACCGAAAAAAGCATATTTCATTCTATATATATATATATATATATATATATATATATATATATATATATATATATATATATATATATATATATATCTTCTGTATTTAGTCACGAAGTCTTAGCCTAGCTATGGACGTTTATAAGATTAAGGGTCTAGGTTCAAAGCATATGGCATGACCTGTAAGTTAAACTGTCACGTTCGGGATATTTCTTACAAGTGACATTAATGACAACGTCATGTTGAAATATACCTTAGGGAAGATTACATGCCACGAACGATAGTTTATGCTGATGTCAGCAGGTAGTAAACCTGCTACTGACATAGAATAAGACTCAATGATAGTTATAACAATTTTCATTACTTTGATTTGACACTTGAACGTTATTGAGCATTAATGACGAAACAGGTTGAGTGTTCAAGGTAATAAACAGTAATTAGGGCGATATGAAATGATCCTGTCAAAGACACTTGTTTTTAATACAAGGTTATTATTATTATTATTATTATTATTATTATTATTATTATTATTATTATTATTATTATTATTATTATTATTATGGGTACATTCTAAACTGAGTTACCATGTAGTTCCTCTATCAATATATTTTATAACATACTATTTATTGTGTACATCATATATATATATATATATATATATATATATATATATATATATATATATATATATATATATATATATATATATATATATATATATATATTATATATATATATATATATATATATATATATATATATATATATATATATATATATATATATATATATATATATATATATATATATATATATATATATATATATATATATATATATATATATATATATATATATATATATATATATGCGCGTGTGTGTATTTGTACGTATGTGTGTGCATGTATTCATTTATGTATGTATGTATATAGATAGATAGAGAGATAAGTTTATTAATTTAATTAGTGTGCACATTGTCCATTTATTAATTTTCTTTTTTTTTTTTTTACTTTTCATTATAGTATTTTACATTATTAATACGACTCTTCTTTTTTCAAGTCACTCTTGATTTTATTAATTTTAGAAGAAAAAAATCTCTGAAATTCAGTGGAAAGGAGGTAGATTGCAGATGTATGGAGTTACAAAAAAACAAACATATGCTCTTTATGTAGGAGTATACACGTGCATGCTCGCACTCACGTGACTTTTCGCTCACACGCGTTACGTAATTATCTCTACTGTTGCACACACACATATGTGTTGTGTTCCATTGCATCATGTCGCTTTTGATTGTACCCTTTCCGTCAAGGCTGTTTGGTGACAGCATATTCATACTCTAGTACGAGAATTGCAGTGCAGTACACACTGTACTGTATGTACTCGTGTGTGTGTGTGTATA
>JAXCGZ010004170.1:55000-57500 GCA_037179515.1 Halocaridina rubra
ATAAAGTATATTACTTAAATATGGTTTATGAGTGATGTATTCTCTCTGTCTCTCATTCTCTCTATCTATCTATCTATTTATCTATGTATATTTTTTTTTTTAGTAGTAAAACAATGTAAGGTTTTGTTTTGCACAAATTTTGGTAAAATATTATAGCTTGCCCATTCTGAAGTAAGTTTTAGCATCATATTTATATGTTCTTGTTTGCCATAGTGGAATAATTATATTTATAATTCCCTATAATTCCTCTATTAAATATTGGCAATTATTTAATTTCGTTCGATGTAGAAAACAGTTACAAAATGCAGGATACCGGTATTTTCCAAAAGGGATTTTATTTAATACATTATCATGTGTTTGTAATACCAAATAAAAAATAAAACAATGTTGAAATACTCCTCACTTGGTAACAAGTACTGTCTGTACCACCACAGCAATACTCAACCTTTTCAACACTCTTACCCCATGCGCTCTCACATAATTAATAGCATCTAATGTTTTGATTTTGTTAAATAAGTATTGGGAGTGTTATTTTTACAAGCTACTTTAAGCGAATGAAATTAATATCAAGTAAATTTATTAAGCTACACATTTTCTGTGTCCACCCTTTTTTGCATGGGGATTAATAGTGACACAATAATTCGACACCCCCCCAATTATTTTTTATTCTAGAATGTGTAGAATGTCTCGTACCCACGGGGGGTACATATACCCCAGCTTAAGAAACGCTATAGCACCATCTTCTGGTATAGCACAGCACTTTAAATTTGCCTGGTAACACAGAGCATTCTTCTTATTTGCTGGTCGCCAACCCATCTCTTCTCTCCTCCTCTTCCTCCTCCCTGCTATTGGTTTTCCATCTCTTCCTCCTCTTCTGCTTCTTCCATTTTTGGAGGTCTGTCGCCTACTCCTCCTCTTCCTCCTCCTCCTCTTTGATGGTTTACCTCCTGCTCCTTTTTGATGGTTTACCTCCTCCTCCTCCTCCTCTGGTGGTCATAGTCTCCTCCTTATCCTCCACCTCAAGCAGGTTTCTCACAGGTGAGTCTCCATGGCCAGGCTCTTGAAATACATCCTACACCTACCCAGTAACAAGGTCGTGATAAAGTGTATTTCAGTTCGGGGCACAAAGCCAGGGAAAGGTGGTCTCATATGACGTAATGCGGATGTTGGTGTCTTATATATTATATACTATGCACAGTTAATGCCATATGGCAAGAGATATGAGGTGTTTATTATCGTCATCATCATCATCATTATTATTATTATTATTATCATTATTATTACTATTATTATTATTATATTATTATTATTATTATTATTATTATTATTATTATTATTATTATTATTATTACTTCCACTGTGATTGCTAATATATTATTATTATTTATCCATCGTGGACGGGTTGGTAATGTAAGCAACTTTGATTCGTCAGGTCGTCTGTTCGAAACCCGCCAGGGTGTGAGGTTTTAAAGGGCATTCACTCAAGGTGACGGTCGCACTGCCAAAACCCAAGTCCTTCGCAATAAGGCACCGTCCTAGCCCTTAATGAAAAAGGAGTCCGTGACGTAAAACTGGATCATCATTTGTCCACAGTAGTGGTTTTAAAAGAATTCCAGCTACGGATTCCTTGAGTGTCGTAAAAGTCGACCCCAAGAAAGAAAATCTTACACTCTTATTCCCTGTGTATTCCTAAACCTTCTGAATTGAATGCAAGAGCCAACGCCTGGCAATCCCATCCTCCCTGACTTTTTCAGTCACAGAAGAGCTAACAGTCGGGTTTAATTTTGGGAGAGAATTGATCAGGCCCTTTTGCCTTTATATGCTTCTTCATTTGTGGCCCACATTGTTAGCTGTTCTTTTAGTGTCCACCCACGGACGGGTGGAACGGGTCATAGAGGACCCATAGGGCGGTCGCCAGCCGGCACAGGCCCCAACCCCCCTCCGTGGTGCCAGCCACATCAGTATCCTCCCCAGTAAACAGCTTAAACTCTCTTGCCTGAACGAGGCGCGATCGTCGACCTCGCGAATGCGAGGCCAGCGCGTTACCACTGTACTAGCCAGGAGGGTCTCAATGTTAGCTCTAGCGGGATATGTGTCGCCTTGTTATGTGTCTATTAATCCCCATTCGAATGGGGATGGAAACGCATAGGTTGTTAGCTGTAGCCGGATATGGTGTCAAATAAAAATAAATGATCATAATTGGTCGAAAAATTATCCTCTCTATTGTGTATTTTTATCGATATTTGCTTGTGGTTATTTATTTTGCGTGTGTGTCGGTATTTAAGTCGTGTCTGTGATTCAGCAATTCTTGAGTAAGTTATTTCCTTCCCTTGCTATAAAGTTGACCCCTTGTTATTGCCTATAAACTTTGTATAATATCTGTTTCTAGGAAAAAAACAAAAACGAAATATTATGAATAAGGAAAGTGTTTGGCATAATCATCGTTGGAACTTCTGTTTCAATTTCTTGGTATCAACTCAGCTGCTTTTTATCTTTTCGT
>JAXCGZ010004170.1:67500-73967 GCA_037179515.1 Halocaridina rubra
TATATATATATATATATATATATATATATATATATATATATATATATATAGATAGATAGATAGATAGATAGATAGATAGATAGATAGATAGATAGATAGATAGATAGATAGATAGATAGATAGAAAGATACTGTTTAATTTGCTATATATCTTTTTAATATTTTTTTGATTTATTTCCACGCTGTCCATACGTTTCTAACCTACAAATTAGTCATGTTGTTATTAAGAACCGGTTTTAATAAACCGCAACATTAATTATACTGCTGTTCGATCCTTTTTTTGCCATGATCTTGTGCTCTATGCATGATGGCACCCAGACGATTCGATTATTTTGCTCACAGTCCATGATCAGCTGTCCATTTAATTCCTTATACGATATATGAGGAACCTTAATAAATTTTTAGTTTTCTTTAATCCCATATGTTATCAATCACATAGTTTTTATTCAAGTCTCTTATGCCTCATACCGATACCAAATACCCAATATCAGGTGCTCAAGGCATATTCAGTTGGTTCCATTCATACTGAGCGAAGTTAAACTTGAGTGAAGTTATTTTTTGGCGAAGCATTAACAGCGAACCGTAATTTCAACGAAGTTTGATTTTTAATCTAACCTAACCAGTGTGAGGTTCGCTTAATAGGTATCGCTCAAAATGCACTTAATATCATCTACGCTCAAACTTACTTTGCTCAACATGACTTCGCTCAAACGACTTGACATGTATTCAGGTACCTCAAGTCTTTACCCTTACAATTAACATTCTTCTAGGGGCTAAAGAAAGTATAGTCTGTCCCATCATCTATACCCTTCCAATCTATCCTATCAAATTTTCCCTTCCCTGTCATCGGATTCGATTGAGGAAACTTAAAACCAAGTGAACAGTTTGACAAACATTCCGAAATAACATTTACAATTTATTCTACCATGACCGTCCCATCCAAAAGTGGAATGCCAACAACAACAACAAAAACAACAACTTAAATATGAAGTGCCAGTTACCTAGATTCAGAAAATGTACATCTCCAGCACCCGGCCCTCGGTTCCTCTTCCTTACCGTGGATGATGCAATCTTTCAATGTCTCTTCGTAATGATAGTCTTTCCGTTAGCTTTATGTAATCAGTTGTAAACTCGTTTTCCCTTACGTCATACATTAAAAGAAAATTGACGAGTTCTTTTAGGAATCTGCACTAACAAATTTTACTTTCTTCACACATGACCAGTATTGCTGTTTATTTTGCCAATCTCTCTCTCTCTCTCTCTCTCTCTCTCTCTCTCTCTCTCTCTCTCTCTCCTCTCTCCTCTCTCTCTCTCTCTCTCTCTCTCCACACACACACCACCCATTTTTATATTTTAAGAAGTATGCGAATCCTTCACAGTAATGTTAGCGTTACATATGTGTTTCTTCTATACAGTTATATATATATATATATATATATATATATATATATATATATATATATATATATATATATATATATATATATATATATATATATATATTTCGAGTAATAATAAATAGTCCAGAGAATAAATTGTTCAGTAATATCTCAACATGAACCACCCGCAGGTCGTAGGCAGGACTCTCTTTCTTGTTGCCCATCGGGGTTAATAACCCCTTGTAGTATACACATGAGATTAGTTTGACTTCCCTAATATGGATCTCCTTCCTAAGAATATCCCCAAAACCTCTAGGAACTTCAATGAGGAGGTTTATTTGTAACACCAACGATCGAAGTCCTAAGTTGTATTCAGATGTGCCTCTGACAACATCTCAACAATTCCATGTTTTTTTTTTCCTTGTACTTGGGAAATAAGTTAAAGAAAGGGAGTTCGTGACGTAAAACCGAATCCCACACTATAGAAAAGAAACACTCAGTCAGCGTAACTGGTTCAGTTATTTCACCATGTTGTGCAAGAATACCTGCACAAGGTCAGTTTTTAATAAGGGGAAATGTGTCGATTTAGCAGAGAATTCCACACTTTTGACTACTTATAGTAGTGGTTCTACTCCGAGTTATAAGATTTTTGCATATGTTCTCAACTTACTCTTTGACACACGATAGAATTATTCTTCTTCGTCGTCATTTTACTGATTGTGCTGAACTTTTGTCCTTTAAGGGGGGTTTACACGGTCAAACGGTTCGTCGAACGCGGTTCGACAAACAAGTGTTTGAAGTGATGTTCGAACTTGTGAACAGGGTATTTGGTTGTCGAACACGTTCCGTGTTCGACAACCAAATACCCCGTTCACACGTTCGAACATCACTTCAAACACTTGCCTGTCGAACCGCTTTCGACGAACCGTTTGACCGTGTAAGCCCCCCCTTCAGTTTGTTTACGTGGGTCATGATCTAGAGGTTGTGGTACATCTTCGACTCAACTCTAATGCAGTGTTGATGAATGGATTCGGTTTTACGTCACGGACTCCCTTTTCTACTAAGGGCTAGGACGGTTGCCTTCTTACGAAGGACTTGTTTTTGGCAGATGCAATCGTTACCCTGAGTGTATGCTCTTACTAACCTCAGTCCGTGACGGGGCAGTATTAATGTTGCCAAATTAAATCCAAAATGTCTGTTTAGCAGTCAAATAAAGGTCATGAAAACACGAGTAAATAACAATTCTGCAATTAATGCAGTAATATATTGATTTGTGTGTAACAAACAATTAAAATATACCTTAAAAACTTGGCACCTTGCGAACGGCCCAGAAGAAACGTTCAAACAACTAAGGTTAGAAGACGAAATGTCGGTTGTCGGCACAAAGAGCTACTGAACAAAGTTGGGGAGATCAGATAGTCTGCTCTCAGTATGTAAGGTGGGCAGAGTGAAAAGGCAATTCCTATACCATTTCGCCCAGGCTCTTTTTTCTTTCTTTTTATGATTGTGACACCAGGACGGGCCAAAAAAAAAATAATAATAAAACAGCCCTCATCGGGCCTGGGCACGAAGAATTCATAAAGTAAAGAGAAACAGAGATGGAGAGTGTAATGACTTGTGAGATGTGAAGGGATAATAAAAGATGTGTGATGAATATCCAAGAATATTCAGTGTAGCTGTAGGCATAGAAAAAGAACCGTAACTGAAGGCTCACTGTGCAGGCACCGACTATACGTCTTTTAGACCTTGTTTAAAATTAAATTAGTGAAAAAAAAACAATAAATTAACAGCACACGACCAGCGTGTGAACTATCTCTAGGCAAATAATTTAATAACAACATAACAATAATTAAATAATGTAATAAATAATATAGTTAGAGGTCATAGAGGCAGTTAAATGAAAACATTCACTTCAAGAGATCATTTTCACAAATTTTTGTCCTTATAAGAATCCAGTTGAAACTAGCTCCTGACAAGCAGTGCTTTTCCATTTTCACTGTTTTGTAGTAACTTCAATGGTTGGTTGGATCACTTTGATATAACATGGAATAAGTATTTTTTTTCCATTTCACAAATTGTGTAACAAGATAATATTATGAATGGAAATTAATTTGAAAGGATATTTAGGAATGATTTATAAGCTGAAGAATATCATCTTTGCAAAACTGAGAAAGTATAAATATGTATTTTTTTTTATATCACACTCAGTATAGGTAGTGAACCATTTTATGCCAATGTGTGTGTATGCTTTGGCAAATCACACTGAGAGTTACTTAAATTAGGCCAGGGCTAAATTGAGGAAGGTAGAATTAGTTCCAATGCGACTGAAAATATTCGGTACGGTCGTTCCACAGGAGCTGAAGGTGGTGCTCATGCCCTCCAGGAAGTAAGCCCCAGTCTGATCTTTACGGATAAGGGGTATTCCCAAATCATCCTGAAAATGCAAGGAAAGTTATGTCTTAGTTTAAGTGGACGCTAGAAGACATGGATTCAAGGGTTTGGTATATTTCGGCTCGGCGAAGATATTTTGGCGCCGGCTGTTTGGGCGCTAAACCCGGCCATCCTTTGGCGACTGTCGTTCTGGTTCTAAGAAGATTTGTGTGTGTGTGTGTGTGTGTGTGAAACCTTAACTTAAACTAACTTGATTTAATCACTTTACATGGCTAGATGGTGCCAGAAAAGGCCGCACCAAAATGTCAGTGCCCAAACGGCGTCGCTCAATCGTCTCATTTCGTAGATTCAAGCAGGACTGTTTCGGCCAAGGTAATTAATTAGCGTATTTTTTCAGGAAATGTTAATTTAATTGGACTTTAAAAAGGCATCTGAGTCAGATAAGTTTGTGGTCAAAACACATACATGAAGCAGGACTGTTTCCGCCCAAACTATCTGTAGATTATGTTGACTACATTGTTGGAAAAGGATTAAATTTGCTTATATAATATGCAAGTTATATTTCAATAAAAGAAGCAAATATACCATACAACAAATATAAACTCTTTTCCTTTTCATAGTATATTCATTTACGCTTTTGACGATATTTGCAGGAAATTTATAGGGTTAATCACTCATTTCGTTATACTTTTAAAAATATCTCATTAAGTGGAATACAGTACTATTTTCTATATGAGTTCCTCGCTGTATAGGTAGGTAGTGAAGTAGATCCAAAATATTGGATATATAATTGAGATCTTTTTAAAAATGAGGAACTCCCAGAATATGATATAGAGTTCAATAACCCCTAAATTGTTAGGTTGGTTGGGTTGTGGTAGGTTGGGTTAGGTTATATTAGGTTAGGTTAAATTCAGTGGCTGTACTTACGAAGCAGACTGGAGATCCTTGATTTCCCCTTTCAGCACAAACGTAATCACCAGGGTTAATTGCAGAACTGGGTATGCCGAAGGTTTGCTGAAGCTGTCAGAAGAACAACTTTGATCAGATTCTAGAGTAACAAGTTTTCGGATGCAGTAAATTAGCCGTCAGTTCTATAGTTACTATAAATTAAGATTCACGTATCTCTAACATTTAACTTGTCTGGCATTTAGAATAGCATATTCAGGCTACATTATGTAATAAATGATCGAAAGTTATTGAGTCACACAGTCCTCGGGTTCGAGAAACGGGTGAGAGCAATATCTACTTCTTGACCTCCAAATTGTTAAAGGTTTAAATAGCAAATTTGGGTCATTACAAAGAGCTAAGAGAAGTGTTTGAGGTATGCGTGGATAGAGGTGAATGCGTGTTTCTTGGCTCGGCCATCCCCCTTACAAGGGAGAATGAGGCCACGTATATGAATGTATATGTATATGTACTTACATTTGATATGAAGCTATTGACAGTCTGGTTACAGAAAGTGGCGTTATTTATTGCTACATCAGTTGACTTCAGAACTGAGTCACCTCTCCCATCCCACCCGGATACCACTCCGTCAGCAGTTTTAAATACATTATCTGAAAGACGAAAGAAAGTAAAATCTTAGGTATAGTGTATTCTCGTAAACCGGAATTAATGGAACTTCCTCTTTGCTAAGCTCCACATGTCAGCCATAAGTCATTGCATCTTTCCATTATTGATAATGGGAACATTTGCAAATGTTGAAAATGAAAATCCAGTGTATAAATAACATCCCGGAGTAATTGTTCTAATTTTTTACATTCTTTAGCTTGAGAGTATGGAAACCTTTTAAATTGTATAGAGCAATTCAAAACAAATTTTTCTTTATAACTCATTGCATTACCGTAGAAAACACAGAGTTAGAGGCTCTTGAATATTCTGTAATTGGTAAATACAAAGTAATATGTATTAATATTTCTTTAACCTTAGATGTTCAGATATTGCGGGGCACTTGAGATTAACAGGAACTTATAATATGAGGGACACTTGAAACTAATAGCTACTTATAATATAAAGCATGACTTACAGTCAACGGGCAAACAGATTGGGCGAATATTTTGCTGGTAAGAGAGAGGTTTAGAGAGCCTTAGCACTGCCAGGTCGTGTTTCAAAAGGAATGGGTTGAATGACAGCGGGAAGGTCACTCCAGCGACGCTGGAATTGAACGTTATCATCTCACTTGCGCTGGAAATGTCGTGCTCTGAGGCAAGCGCTCTCATTCCGCTGATTTGCACAAAAGAGATTCTGGAAATTGGATGAAAATAGGTTAAAATATTGTGTTGTCATCCATAGGACTATGCAACTATTTGTCCACGATCATGTAGTATGCTATTATTGTTTTAATTGGTCTATTTTATTTCCTGAATTGATACAATTAGTTCCTTTGAGACATTAATTCTCTCGATTGATGTAAAGCATATTCTAGATAATGCGAAATTAGTAAATATGTCTGTAGCTGTAGAACATTGATATTTTTACCGTATAAATTGTAGCTTAACCTTATTATAGTATTAACTATTTCTTGATAGCCACCACGACAATAAGAATTTTTTTTTATGGAAGGGAATATTCTTATTACATCTATAATTTTTTTGTTGTAGAAGGCTCACAATTCTTCCTGATTATATATATATATATATATATATATATATATATATATATATATATATATATATATATATATATATATATATATATT
>JAXCGZ010004171.1:0-15000 GCA_037179515.1 Halocaridina rubra
AATTCCGAAAAGATTATCTAGAGATAACCATGGTTAACCCCTATCATTTTCATGAATTTTAGATTACAATTGAGCCAATTAAAGATAATTGAGATTATTAGAGATTATCCGCTGAGTTCTAAATTTAAAACCAATGATATTTAAGTCATTATAAGACGTCTGTTAAAAAAAAAAAAAAAAAAAAAAAAAAAAAAAAGAGATATTTGTGCTTTAATTTCATCAGAGTGTATGTGCTTCGACTCAACCCTCTGATTTATAGCAAGAAAAGAATTGTCATTATAGACGAGGATGTGTATGCCGTTACAGTAAAGTCCTTATCAAGATTAAACAGGAAGGAATGGATTTATGCTTCAACAGTTTTACAGTTGTACACTAAGTTCTTTTTGCTTTTGTTTTTTATTAATCAGGAATGAGAATAGCCCTCTGGCAATAAACGTAAAACTCTATTGATAGTCATTGCTTACGTTTGTTCACTTTCATTGGGGAATCTGTAATATGAACATAGTGGCATTCAGTTAGAATGCGTTCATTCCTAAATATAGCATATATAAGCTATAAGGTTGGGTTCCTTTTAACCTTCTGTGGTGTAGTGGTAGCGCCTTGACTTAGTAATCATAGGTCCTAGGTTCGAGTCCCGGTCGGGGTAAAAAAAATTATTCATGTTTTCACATATATAATGTGTTATTTGGTTATTTCATGGCCCGAATGAGATTGGGAATTGAATTAAATGCTAAAATGAAGCCACGAGTGAGGTTGGGGAATCTGTAATATGAACATAGTGGCATTCAGTTAGAATGCGTTCATTCCTAAATATAGCAGATATAAGCTATAAGGTTGGGTTCCTTTTAACCTTCTGTGGTGTAGTGGTAGCGCCTTGACTTAGTAATCATAGGTCCTAGGTTCGAGTCCCGGTCGGGATAAAAAAAAAATGATTCATGTTTTCACATATATAATGTGTTATTTGGTTATATATATATATATATATATATATATATATATATATATATATATATATATATATATATATATATATATATATATATATATATATATATATATATATATATATATATATATATATATATATATATATATATATATATATATATATATATATATATATATATATATATGTATATATGTATATATATATATATATATATATATATATATATATATATATATATAAATATATATATATATATATATATATATATATATATATATATATATATATATATATATATATATATATATATACATATATTAACCAAGCAAGCACATTACATATGTGAAAACATGAATCTTTTTTTTTTTACCCCGACCGGGACTCGAACCTAGGACTTATAATTAGTAAGTCAAGGCGCTACCAACTACACACCACAGCAGGTATAAAAGGAATCCAACCTTATAGCTTATATCTGCTATACTTAGGGATGAACGCAATCTAACTGAATGCCACTATGTTCATATTACAGATTCCCCAACCTCACTCGTGGCTTCATTTTAGCATTTAATTCCTCTCATACCGCAGTTTCCCTCCCATTCACACCAGAATGTCCTCATCGGAAAATGTTGACCTTTCTGACCTTCCGTGTGTAAATACTGATAATTTTCCCGAAGTGTTTATATCATCTCTGGACAGAATATTCGTATATTCACGTGAGGACATCAGAAGGGAATTGGAAAAAATTTAAAAAGTCACTCTGTACAAAGCAAGTCAACTTTTGCTTTCGAAGGTAGTGGAACTCTTTCCCCAATACAGTGGTAAACACATCATAAAAAACGTGTAAAAAATGAGATAATTACAAACATAATCACTTTTAGCGCAAGTGTCCTGAATATCTCAATGAATGGTGAACTTGACAAACTCTTTCAACCTCAAACTTCGGTTTTAAAATCCATAGAGTCTAAAAAAACACACGTCCTAGGAGACCTACATCGAATGATAGAAAGTCTTGCAGATAAGGTGAAAATTTTGGAAGCAGATGCTGAAAAGGTGAAAGCCTTGCAACACAAGGTGGGTTTGCTAGAATCTGACATTGTCCTACTTAAAAGAGATAATTCTAGGTTGAAACTGCTATTACAAACATCTCCACCTCTCAGTTCAGTGCTGTCACCTAACAACGATGATGTCCCTTCTATCAACAACCCTCAGGTTTTGCAAACTAGGTTTTCTGTCTCTACTCACAATTCCTTCAGTGCATTGAGAGACGAATGTGACAGTGGTAGTGAAGAAGAGGTAGATCCAGATAAAAGTGATAGTCATCAAGACAACCTGAATACACCATCTAGCATAAATAATCAAATCAGTAACAGGTTACAAAATAGTGATGAAACAACAGCGTCCTTCCCCACTACTCCTAACAATACAACAACAGGCACTAACCAGAACAAGATTCTTCCCAGCACAAACAACCAACCTGGTAAAGAGTTGCAAAACAGCGAAGAAGATATAGAGTCAATCTCCACTACTCCTAACAACACAGCAACTATCACTAACCAGGACAACCAAATTACATCTTCCAGCACAAATAACCAACCCAGAAATAGGCTGCAAAACAATGAAGAAAACAGAAAAGACAAAATAGCAGCCACAGTTTCCCAATAATGCAAGTGCAAGGGTTACAGCTCAAATATATATTCGCATTCCTGGCAACCCCTTTGAGAGAGAGATACGTAATACATTGACAAATCAAGGCATTCCTTCTGAAGAAGTCTTGATTAAGGAGCTTTCTCGCAAACCAAACTGGGTTTCCTTCGCAATAACGATATCGAAAGGATTTGAATATGTGCCTTACAAACTGAATCAATGGCCTACAGGCACAATTGTCCAGCCATTTCGTGGGGGCAAACAATGGACACAACCTGGGTATTCTACAAAATATCTCAAACTACAGTCATACCATAATAAACAGCAAAGAGCTAATGAAACAATCCCCTATACACGAGACTACAGAAAGAGACACGATACAAACCTCTCTTATCGCCGTCCACGCACAAGAGACTTCTCCTGAGGTGATGGCTCTTACAACCCTAGACACTCACCTAGGCATACAAACTTTGGGAAGGCCCGATCATACCACGGCACGTACTCAAACCAGCGTTACACATCCAACGGCAGGTACAGACACCAGGATCCATGGGCTAACCCCAGAACACACTACAATGATGAATTCCCAGCAGAATCAAACAGTCGAAACTACAACTATGACTATGGATACCACCCCAATGAAACATGGTAAATATGTAACATTAGTACATGTGAACGCTCAGTCCCTGCTCGCTCATTTTGAGGAAATAATAATGCTAACAAAAGACTACAACATAGACATCCTCTGTGTAAGTGAAACTTGGCTTCCTCCTACAACTGAAAATAAATATGTGAATATCCCAGAGTTTAAAATATTTCGCAATGACCATGGCCGATGGGGTGGGGTTTGTATTTATGTTAGAAATTATCTTAGTGCATCAGAAATAACCACAGGTTTAGAAAAAACTGAGGAGCTCGAAGATTTATGGATCACTGTGCAGTATCAGAAACTTCCATCTTTCATTGTAGGGTGTGTTTACCGTCACCCTAAAGCACCTACCAGTTCATTCAATCATCTGCTAGAAACATTCAGAAATATCTGTGTGCGTCATAAACCCATATACATACTTGGTGATTTTAATGATGACTTGCTCTCAGCAGATAACAAAATGAAAAGGGTGATCAACACTGTGAAGTTAACACAAATAGTGACAAAACCGACCCGCATAACCCCCAATTCAAGGACTCTTATAGATCTGATAATAACAAATAAAGTGGAAAGTATACCCTATTGGGACGTAGTTCCCTGCCCAATTGCAGACCACGAGCTGAACATTGCTATGCTAAACATAAACAAGCCGAAAAGGAAGCCTCTCCTCAAGACATTCCGGTGTCTAAAAAATTACTCCCCTGATATCTTTTGTGAAACAGTAATCAACAACACAAATGCACTTAATAGAATTAAATACACAGATAACGTCGATTTGCAGGTTGAGATTCTAACAAAAGTCTTCCTTGAATGCTTAGATAGTTGTGCACCCATTGTAACAAGAAAATTAACCAGCCCCTCAGCCCCCTGGCTAACTAATGACATCAAAGAGGCAATGCAAATCAGAAATCAAATACAAAAAGAGCTAAAAATGAATAGATATGATATGACTCTCCGAGAACGTTATAAAACAAAAAAGAAACGTGTCAGATCTCTCATCAGTGTAAGTAAAAAAGACTTTTACAAGAAACAATTTAATGACTCTAGACATGATACAGCAGCAACATGGAAAGTGATAAGAAGCATGATACCAAATGAAAAGAGTACCTCAGAAAGTTATGAAAATATTACGGAGTTGAAAGACAAAGCAGAAAACTTTAATAACTATTTTGCTAACGTTGGCAAAAATACATATGAAAAAACTCAAAAAAACATCAACTCAGTGAATATGAGTAATTGCTTAAATGACAATTCTTCCAATGAAAACACAAGAGAGTACTTCAAGATAATTCCTATCGATTGTGCTACCCTAATTCTTACCATAAAGAGCCTAAGAAACTCTGGCTCTTATGGTTCAGATGGTATGCCATTTCAGTTCATCAAAGATGCTCTACCCATGATTGCATCATATATTCTAACTATTATGAACACATCCATTGTTACTAAAAAGTTTCCTGACTCTTGGAAAATATCACATGTAATACCTCTGCATAAAAAGGGGGACAGAGAAGATGTGACAAACTATCGTCCCATTTCCCTGCTACCCATTTTCTCTAAAATATTAGAAAAAATTGTTGCATGCCAACTTATGTCATATTTAGAATCAAATAGAATAATAAGTATTAACCAACATGGTTTCAAACCGAAACTTTCGACGGAAACTGCACTGCTTAAAGTTACGAATAGTATTTATAATAATATAGATATGAAAAAAAATATCTCTTCTTCTGTTATTAGACTTATCAAAAGCCTTCGACAGTGTAAACCATGAAATTCTTTTAAGTAAATGTATTAACTTAAATATTGATCCAAGCTGGTTTAGCGAGTATCTATCTAATCGTAAACAGTCCATACGTCTTAACAACATTATCTCTGTGCCAAAAAATGTATCATTTGGTGTTCCACAGGGATCAGTACTTGGTCCTATCCTCTTCTCCATTTACGTAAATGATCTATCTTCTTTCAGTTCTGACTGTCTAGTCGAGTAGTATGCAGATGACACTCAACTACTCCTTAGTGGTGATATTAATAATCTAACAGAGCTAACTTTAAGAGCAGAAAACACTCTGTCAAAAATTAATACCTATTTCCAAGAAATTGGGCTGTTAATTAACGAAAGTAAAACACAGTGCATATTTATTGGTTCAAGGTTCCACATAGCACAAATTCCAGAAAGCACAACAATTAATTTTTGTAACAATATTATCACACCTAGCAAAACACTCAAAAACCTAGGAATTCACTTTGATAACCACATGTTGTTTGATTCCCACATAGATAAAGTATGCAAAAAGGTTACAGGAACATTAATGTACTTATCACGTATAAAAGACAATTTTGAGACTACCACTCGAATAACTGTTGTTGAATCTCTAGCCCTAATCACATTAATTACTGCCCAACTGTTTGGGGAGCTACCACTAAGACTCAGATAAACAGAATACAGAAGCTTATTAATTTTGCAGCTCGAGTTGCCCTGGGAGGAATAAGAAAATATGACCACATCACACCAGCTCTCAATAAACTTGGGTGGCTGCAGGCAGAAAATAAGGTCACTTATGCTATTTATGTTTTTGTATTCAAAATTTTGGACCATAATTATCCTAGCTGGCTATTTGATTTAAAAACAGTCAGGGATATAAGGGGAACCAACACAAGACAGGGCAGTGAGCTCTTTATTCACAGGACAAACACAGAAGCAGGTTCAAAGATGATCACTATCAAAGGGCCAACACTCTGGAATAATATTCCAGAGCATCTTAAAAATGCATCCTCCTTCACAGCTTTCAAAGGCAAACTATATAGTTTTCTTTTGGACAAATAGTTGCTGCTCATTAAGAACTAATTATTCTCATTGTAAGGAAACAAATATGGAAATGATGCCGATAATAACGATCCTGTATCTAGTGGCATACGTACTACTTTATTATTAACATTATTGTGAAAATTTTTATTACAGCATTATTATTTTCTATGAAAGCTACGTTTAATTTAACTATATGTCTAACCCTCTTATTTATTAGTTTAATTACATGTCTACTTATAAGCTACTATTAATGTTGAATAACCATTGTACAAAATGGAAATATTTTTTTTTTCATTCGGGCTATACAATAACCAAGCAAGCACATTACATATGTGAAAACATGAATAATTTTTTTTCCCCGACCGGGACTCGAACCTAGGACTTATAATTAGTAAGTCAAGGCGCTACCAACTGCACACCACAGAAGGTATAAAAGGAATCCAACCTTATAGCTTATATCTGCTATACTTAGGGATGAACGCATTCTAACTGAATGCCACTATGTTCATATTACAGATTCCCCAACCTCACGCGTGGCTTCATTTTAGCATTTAATTGAATTCCCAATCTCATTCGGGTCATACAATAACCAAGCAAGCACTTTACATATGTGAAAACATGAATCATTTTTTTTACCCCGACCAGGACTCGAATCTATGACTTATAATTAGTAAGTCAAGGCGCTACCAACTACAAACCACAGAAGGTATAAAAGATATCCAACCTTACAGCTTATATCTGCTATACTTAGGGATGAACGCATTCTAACTGAATGCCACAATGTTCATATTACAGATTCCCCAACCTCACTCATGGCTTCATTTTATCATTTAATTCAATTCCCAATCTCATTCGGGTCATACAATAACCAAGCAAGCACATTACATATGTGAAAACATGAATCATTTCTTTACCCCGACCGGGACTCGAACCTAGGACTTATAATTAGTAAGTCAAGGCACTACCAACTACACACCACAGAAGGTACAAAAGGAATCCAACCTTATAGCTTGTATCTGCTATACTTAGGAATGAGCACATTCTAACTGAATGCCACTCTGTTCATATTAGAGATTCCCTAACCTCACTCGTGGCTTCATTTTAGCATTTAATTCAATTCCCAATCTCATTCGGGCCATGAAATTTCCAAATAAGCACATTACATATGTGAAAACATGAATCATCTTTAACCCTGAAAGGGACTCGAACCTAGGACTTATGATTACTAACTCAAGGCGCTACAACTACACCACAGAGTGAGGTTGAGGAATCTGTAATATGAACATAGTGGCATTCAGATAGAATGCGCTCATTCCTAAGTATAGCAGATATAAGCAATAAGGTTGGATTCCTTTAAACCTTTGGTGGTGTTGTGGTAGCGCCTTGACTTAGTAATCATAAGTCCTAGGTTCGAATCCCGGTCGGGGTAAAGAATAATTCATGTTTTCACATATGTAATGTGCTTATTTGGTAATTTCATTGCCCGAATGAGGTTGGGAATTGAATTAAATGCTAAAATGAAGCCACGAGTGAGGTTGGGGAATCTGTAATATGAACATAGTGGCATTCAGATAGAATGCGTTCATTCCTAAGTATAGCAGATATAAGCTATAAGGTTGGAATCCTTTTAACCTTCTGTGGTGTAGTGGTAGCGCCTTGACTTAGTAATCATAAGTCCTAGGTTTGAGTCCCGGTCGGGGTAAAGAATGATTCATATATATATATATATATATATATATATATATATATATATATATATATATATATATATATATATATATATATATATATATATATATATATATATATATATATATATATATATATATATATATATATATATACATATATATACATATATATATATATATATATATATATATATATATATATATATATATATATATATATATATATATATATATATATATATATATATATATATATATATATATATATATATATATATATATATATATATATATATATATATATATATATATATATATATATATATATATATATATATATATATATATATATATATATATATATATATATACATATATATATATATATATATATATATATATATATATATATATATATATATATATATATATATATATATATATATATATATATATATATATATATATATATATATATATATATATATATATATATATATATATATATATATATATATATATATATATATATATATATATATATATATATATATATATATATATATATACATATATACATATATATATATATATATATATATATATATATATATATATATATATATATATATATATATATATATATATATATATATATATATATATATATATATATATATATATATATATATATATATATATATATATATATATATATATATATATATATATATATATATATATATATATATATATATATATATATATATATATATATATATATATATATATATATATATATATATATATATATATATATATATATATATATATATATATATATATATATATATATATATATATATATATATATATATATATATATATATATATATATATATGAATCATTTTTTACCCCGACCTGGACTTCAACCTAGGTCTTATAATTACTAAGTTAAGGCGCTACCAACTACACACCTCAGAGGGTTAAAAGGAATCCAACCTTATAGCGTATATCTGCTATACTTAGGAATGAACGCATTCTATCTGACTGCCACTATGTTCATATTACAGATTCATCAACTTCACTCGTGGCTTCATTTTTGCATTTAATTCATTCCCAATCTCATTCGTGCTATACAATAATCAAATAAATCCATAATATATGTGAAAACATTAATAATTTTTTACCCCGACCGGGACTTGAACATACTTATCATTACTAAGTCAAGGCGCTACCAACTACACACCAAAGAAGGTTAAAAGGAATCCAACCTTATAGCTTATATCTGCTATATTTAGGAATGAATGCATTCTATCTGAATGCCACTATATTCATATTACCGATCCCCCAACCTCACTCGTGGCTTCATTTTCGCATTTAATTCAATTTCCAATCTCATTCGGGCTATACAATAATCAAATAAGCACATCACATATGTGAAAACATGAATCGTTTTTTACCCCGACCGGGACTAGAACCTAGGACTTATAATTACCAAGTCATGGCGCTGCCAACTACACACCACAAAAGGTTAAAAGGAATCCACCCTTATAGCTTATATCTGCTATACTTAGGAATGAACGCATTCTATCTCAATGCCACTATGTTTATATTGCAAATTCTCCAACCTCACTCGTGGCTTCATTTTCATATTTAATTCAATTCCCAATCTCATTCGGGCTATACAACAACCACATACAGCACATTACATATGTGAAAACATTAATAATTTTTTTCCCTGAATGGGTCTTGAACCTAGGACTTATAATTTCTGCGTCATGGCGCTACCAACCACATACCACAGAAGGTTAAAAGGAATCCAATCTTATAGCATATATCTGCTATACTTAGGAATGAAAGCTTTCTATCTGAATGCCACTATGTTTATATTATAGATTCGCCAACCTCACTCATGGTTTCTTTTTTGCATTTTAATTCAAGTCCCAATCTCATTTGGGCTATACTATAATCAAATAGGAACATTGCATACGTGAAAATATGAATAATTTATTACTCCGACCGGGACATGAACCTAGGACTTATAATTACTAAGTCAAGGCTCTACCAACATAACCATAGAAGGCTAAAAGGAATCCAGCCCTATAGCTTATATCTGCTATACTTAGTAATGAATGCATTCTATCTGAATGCCACTATGTTCATATTACAGATTCCCCAACGTCACTCGTGGTTTCATTTTCGTATTTAATTCAATTCCTAATCTCATTCCGGCTATACAATAACCAAATAAGCAAATTACATATATGAAAACATGAATCATTTTTAGCCGCGACTGGGGCTGGAACTTAGAACTTATTATTACTAAGTCAAGGTGCTACCAACTCCACACCACAGAAGGTTAAAAGAATCCAAGTTTATAGCTTATATCTGCTATACTTAGAAATTAACGCATTCTATCTGAATGCCACTATGTTCATATTACAGATTCCCCAACCTCACTCATGGCTTCATTTTTACTTTTAATTCAATTCGCAATCTCATTCAGGCTATACAATAACCAAATAAGTACATTTCATATGTGAAAACATGAATAATTTTTTACCCTGCCCGGGACTTGAACCAAGGACTGATAATTTTAAAGTCAAGGCGCTACCAACTCCACACCATAGAAGGTTAAAAGGAATCCAACCTTTTTGCTTATATCTGCTATACTTAAGAATTAACGCATTCTATCTGAATGCCACTATGTTCATATTACAGAATCCCCAAATTCTCTCGTGGCTACATTTTCGCCTTTAATTCAATTCCCAATGTCATTCTGGCTATACAATATCCTTATAAGCACATTACATATGTGAAAACATGAATAATTTTTTACCCCGACAGGGACTTGACCCTAGGACTTATAATTTCTACGGCATGGCGCTACCAACTTCATACCACAGAAGGTTAAAAGGAATCCATCCTTATAGCATATATCTGGTATACTTAGGAATGAAGGCATTCTATCTGAATGCCAATATGTTCATATTATAGATTCCCCAACCTCACTCGTTGTTTCATTTTCGCATTTTAATTCAAGTCCCAATCTCATTTGTTCTAAACTATAATCAAATAAGAACATTGCATATGTGAAAAAATGAATAATCTATTACCCCGACCTGCACTTGAACCTAGAACTAAATCAAGGCTCTACCAACATCAAAACAGAAGGCTAAAAGGAATCCAGCCCTATAGTTTGTATCTGCTATACTTAGTAATGAATACATTCTATCTGAATGCCACTATATTCATATTATGGATTCCCCAACCTCACTCGTGGCTTCATTTTCGTATTTAATTCAATTCCCTATCTCATTCGGGCTGTACAATAATCAAATAATCACATTACATATGTGTAAGCATGAATCATTTTTCACCCCGACCAGGACTTGAAACTAGGACTTATAATAACTAAGTCAAGGCACTACCAACTACACACCACAGAAGGTTAAAATGAATCCAACCTTATAGCTTATATCTACTATACTTAGGAATGAACACATTCTATCTGAATGCCACTATGTTCATATTACAGATTCCCCAACCTCACTCGTGGCTTCATTTTCGAATTTAATTCAATTCCCAATGTCATTCGGGCTATGCAATAATCAAATAAGCACATTGCATATGTGAGAACATCAATAATTTTTTACCCCGACTGGGACTTGAACCTAGGATTATAATTACTAATTAAAGGTGCTACCAACTAAGCACCACAGAAGGTTAAATGGAATCCAGCACGATAGCTTATATTTGCTATACTTAGGAATGAACGCATTCTATCTGAATGCCACTATGTTCGGATTAAACATTTCTCAACCTCACTATGTCTTCATTTTCGCATTTAATTCAATTCCCAATCTCATTAGGGCTATACAATAATCAAATAAGCACATTACATACGTGAAAACATGAATAATTTTTTATCCCGACAGGGACTTGAACCTAGGACTTATAGTTACTAATTCAAGATACTACCAACTACACACCACAGAAGGTTAAAAGGAATACAAACTTATAGCTTATATCTGCTATACTTAGGAATGAACGCATTCTATCCGAATGCCACTATGTTCATATTACAGATTCCCCAACCTCACTCGTGGCTTCATTTTCGCATTTAATTCACTTCCTAATCTCATTCGGGCTATACAATAATCAAATAAGCACATGACATATGTGAAAACATGAATCACTTTTTACCCCGACCGGGACTTGAACCTAGGACTTATAATTACTAAGTCAAGGCACAACCATCTACACACGACAGAAGGTTAAAAGGAATCCAACCTTATAGCTTATATCTGCTATACTTAGGAATGAACACATTCTATCTGAATGCAACTATGTTCATATTACAGATTCCCCAACCTCACTCTTGGCTTCATTTTTGCATTTAATTCAATTCCTAATTTCATTAGGGCTGTACAATAATCAAATAAGCACATTACATCAGTGAAAACATGAATCATTTTTTGCCCCAACCTGGACTTGAACCTAAGACTTATGATTACTAAGTCAAGGCGCTACCATCTACACACCACAAAAGGTTAAAAGCAATCCAACCTTATAGCTTATATCTGCTATACTTAGGAATGGCCGCATTCTATCTGAATGCCACTATGTTCATATTACAGATTCCCCAACCTCACTCGTGGCTTCATTTTCGCATTTAATTCAATGCCCTATCTTATTCGGGCTATACAATAGTCAAATAAGCACATTGCATATGTGAAAACATGAATCGTTTTTTACCCCGACTGGGACTTGAACCTAGAACTTTTAAATACTAAGTCAAGGCGCTACCAACTACACACGACAAAATTTAAAAGGAATCCAACCTTATAGCTTATATCTGCTATTCTTAGAAATAAGCGCATTCTATCTGAATGCCTCTCCGTTCATATTACAGATTCCCCAAACTCACTTGTGGCTTCATTTTCGCATTTAATTCAACTTCTAATCTTATTCGGGCTATACTATAATCAAATAAGCTCATTATATATGTGAAAACATGAATAATTTTTTACCCCGTCAAAGACTTAAACCTAGGACTTATAATTATTGAGTCAATGCGCTACCAACTACACACCACAGAAGGTTAAAAGGAATCCAACCTTATTGCTTATATCTGCTATACTTAGGAATAAACGCATTCTATCTGATTGCCACTATGTTCATATTACAGATTCCCCAACCTCACTCGTGGCTTCATTTTCGCATTTAATTCAATTCCCAATCTCATTCTGGCTATGCAATAACCAAATAAGAACATTACATATGTGAAAACATGAATAATTTTTTACCGCAACTTTGACTTGTACCTAGGACTTATAATTTCTAAGTCAAGGTGCTACCAACTATGCTCCACTGAAGTATAAAAGGAATCCAACTTTATAGCTTATACCTGCTATACTCAGAAATGAACGAATTTTATCTGAATTCCACTATGTTCATATTACAGATTCCCCAACCTCACTCATGGCTTCATTTTTGCTTTTAATTCAATTCCCAAACTCATTCAGGCTATACAATAACCAAATAAGTATATTACATATGTGAAAACATGAATGATATCTTTCCTCTACCGGGACTTGAACCAAGGACTTATAATTACTAAATCAAGGCGCTACCAACTCCACACACAGAAGGTTAAAAGGAATCCAACCTTATTGCTTACATCCGCTATACTTATGAATGAACGCATTCTATCTGAATGCCACTATGTTCATATTACAGATTCCCCATCCTCACTCGTGGGTTCATTTTCGCATTTAATTCAATTCCCAATCTCATTCGGGCTATACAATAACCATTTAAGCACAATACATATGTGAAAACATGAATCATTTTTTACCCCGACTGGGACTTGAACCTAGGACTTATAATTACTACGTCATGGTGCTATCAAATACATACCACAGAAGGTTAAAAGGAATCCAACCTTATAGCATATATCTGGTATACTTAGGAATGAAGGAATTCTATCTGAATGCCACTATGTTCATATTATGGATTCCCCAACCTCACTTGTGATTTCATTTTCGCATTTTAATTCAAGTCCCAATCTCAGTTGAGTTATACTATAATCAAAAAAGAACATTGCATACGTGAAAAAATTAATAATTTATTACCCCGATCGGGATATGAACCTAGGACTTATAATTACTAAGTCCAGGCGCTACCAACATTACCACAGACAGCTAAAAAGAATCCAGCCCTTTTGCTTATATCTGCTATACTTAGTAATGAATGCATTCTATCTGAATGCCACGGTGTTAATATTACAGATTCACCAACGTCACTCGTGGCTTCATTTCGCATTTAATTCAATTCCCAATCTCATTCGGGCTCTACAATAATCAAATAATCATATTACATATGTGAAAACATGAATCTTTTTTTACCGCGACCGGGACTTGAAACTAGGACTTATAATTACTAAGTCAAGGCGCTACCAACTACACACCACAGAAGGTTAAAAGGAATCCAACCCTATAGCTTATATCTACTATACTTAGGAATGAACATATTCTATCTGAATGCCACTATGTTCATATTACAAATTCACCAACCTCACTCGTGGCTTCATTTTCGCATTTAATTAAATTCCCAATCTCATCCGGACTATACAATAATCAAATAAGCACAATACATATGTGAAAACATGAATCATTTTTTACCCCGACTGGGACTTGAACCTAGGACTTACAATTAGTAATTCAAGGTGCTACCAACTAAGCACCACAGAAGGTTAAAAGAAACCCAACCTTACAGCTTATATCTGCTATACTTAGGGATGAACGCATTCTATCTGAATGCCACTATGTTCATATTACAGATTCCCCAACCTCACTCGTGGCTTCATTTTCGCATTTAATTCAATTCCTAATCTCATTCGGGCTATACAATAATCAAATAAGCACATTACATCTGTGAAAACATGAATCATTTTTTGCCCCGACCGGGACCTGAACCTAGGACGTATGATTACTAAGTCAAGGCGCTAGCATCTACACAGCACAGAAGGATAAAAGGAATCCAACCTTATAGCTTGTATCTGCCATACCTAGGAATGAACGCATTCTATCAGAATGCCACTATGTTCATATTACAAATTCCCCAACCTCGCTCGTGGCTTCATTTTCGCATTTATTTCAATTCTCAATCTCATTCGGGCTATACAATAATCAAATAAGCACATTACATATATGAAAACATGAATCATTTTTTACCCAGACCGGGACTTGAGCC